>APFE031128306.1:249026-306884 GCA_000404065.3 Pinus taeda
TTTGACTCAACTTATTACAAATCACGCTCCGCACATCCCACAGAGTCTTTACCCTATCTTTACCCAAAATTTTGAGCTTTGTACCCCATGACCGTTGCATGAGGCTTCTGCAACCCAACAACTAGTATTATAGGGATCTAACATTCCCCTCTCCTTGAAAATAGTGTTGTCCTAATTCTTGAGTAGTTAATTATGCTTCCATATAAAATTATCATCCTCCCATGTGGAATATTCAGTGGGTAAGCTCTTCCACTTGATGAGATACTTTGAAATTGATCGATTTTGTAGCTGTCGAGCTCTTGTTTCCATGACTACTTTAGGTTCTAATATGATTTTTCCTTCCTCATCAAGTTCTAGTAGTATTTTTTGAACTGGGAGCTTTTCACCTATAACCTTTTTTAAGCATGACACATGGAAAACTAGGTTAACTCGAGATGATGCAAGAAGCACCAATTTCTATGCCATAGTACCAATATTTTTCCACACCTTGTAAGGACCATAGTACTTTGGTGATAATTTATTATCCTTCTTATCTTGCTTGAGGGACATTTTTTTGTATTGTTGTAGCCGTAAAAATACCCAGTCTCCTACAACAAAAATTCTTTCACTGTGATGCTGATCTTCCTATTGTTTCATTCGATTCTACGCCAAAGTGAGGTTATCCTTTAAGAGTTTAAGAACTTGTTGTTGATTCTCAATGTGATCTTCCATTGTTTGAAACTTAGAATTTTTTCTTAAAGATGATGTAATAAATGGTGGATGATATCCATAAAGTGCCATAAATGGGGTCATTTTTGCTTTAGTATGGAAGGAAGTGTTATACCACCATTCAGCCATAGGTGACCACTTGACCCATTATGTTTTTTTATAAGATACAAAGCAACAAATATATCCTTCTAAACATTTTTTCACTATCTCAGTTTTCCCATCAGGCTGAGAATGATAAGATGAGCTATGAGAAAATTGAGTACCCAAGAAAGAAAATAATTCCATCACAAAAATATCTAGTGAAAATGGGATCTAAGTCGCTTACAATAATCTTTGGATTTCTATGTAGCTTTTGAATTGTTTCCATAAATGCAAAAGAAACTGTACTGACATTAAATGGATGAGATAATGCACAAAAGTGTGTATACTTAGTAATTCTATCAAATACCACCACGATGACACTCTTTCCTTCGAACTTGGGTAAACCTATGATAAAATCCATTGAATCCTCCTTCTAACGTTAACTTGGAATGGATAAAGGTTGTAATAGACCTGAGGTCTTAATTGTCTCAACTTTCTTATGTTGGGAAACCAAACATTCCACCACAAACTTTTGAATATATGATTTAAGGCCATCCCCAAAAAATTCCTTCTTGACCATGGGGTAAGTTTTTAAAAATCCTGAGTGCCCTCCTAAGGGAGAGGTGTGCAATTCCAAAAGAATCTTTTGTTTGAGTTGGGAATTCTTACAAAGATATAAGTGATCTTTGTACCATAATGAATCATTTTTATAGCTGAAAGTATCATATGCATTGGGATCTTTTTGCAAATTTGAATGAGTGTCCACACTTCTTTATCATTCTTCCATACATCCCTTTCTTTAGTTATCCAATCTAGTTGGATAATAGGAATGGCACAATGCAATGCTTCCACATCCTCATCCTTTCTCAACAGTGCATTTGCAACAACATTTTGCTTCCCTTTTTTGTAGATGATTTCAAATTCATAACCCAAAATTTTTCTGACCCATTTTTGCTTCTCTTCTAAAGATAATCTTTGTTCCAAAAAGTATTTAATACTATCATGATCTATTTTTATCTTGAAATGTCTTCCCATTAGATAACTTCGCCATTGCTTTAGTGCATTTAGTATTGCCAAAATTTCCTTGTCATAAATAGGTTTGTGTAAATACTTTCCTTTGATTGGATGACTTTAAAAAGTAACGGGTCTTCCTCCTTGCATTAAAATGGCACCAATTCCATTTCCCGAGGTGTCAAATCCCACAATATTTTTTTTGTGAAGTCTAGTGTAGCTAGGACCAGTGCTTGGCACATTGCCTCTTTAAGATGTTCAAAGGCCTTAGTTTCTTCTGGAGTCCAAGAAAATGTATCTTTCTTCAATAATGTTGTTAGAGGTGCTGCTATTCTCCCATAATTCTTAACAAACTTGTGATAATACCTTTTCAACCCAAGAAATCCTCGCACATGTTTTATGGTTGTGGGGATTTTCCATTCGTTAATGGATTTAATTTTTTTAGGGTCTACCTTAACACCCTCATGAGATACAATATCATCCAGATAGTCCACCTCCTGTACTCCAAAGTAACATTTGGAGGTTTTTGCATATAATCGTTTCTCTTGCAATAGTTTGAGCACCTAGTCAACATGTTGAACATGATCCTTCCAAGACTTGTTGTAGATTAGTATATCATCAAAAAATACTAACACAAATTTTCTAAGGAAGGGTTTGAAAATGGATATCATCAAACCTTGAGATGTAGAAGCTGCATTGGTAAGTCCAAAAGGCATGACCAAAACTTCATAATGACCCTCATGACTTCCAAATGTTGTTTTCAAAATGTCTTTAGTCTTCATTCTAGTTTGATGATATCTTGAATGAAGATCCAACTTGGTGAAGTAAATTGCTCCATGTAATTCATCCAATAAGTCATCAATGATAGGAATGGGAAATTTATCTTTAATAGTGAGCTTGTTGAGCTCCCTATAATCTAGACACATGTGCCATGATCCATCCTTATTGTTCACCAATACTTCTAGAGCTGAAAAAGAACTTTGACTAGGTTGAATTATACTAGTCTCTAGGATTTCTGCAACCATACGTTCAATTTCACTCTTTTTGGCATAGAGATATCTGTAAGGCCTGATGTTTGGAGGAACATTTCCTAGAATCAAATGAATAACACGATAATGATCATTAATAGGTGGGATGCCTTTGGAAGTCTAAAATACCTTGGAATGATTTTCCAAGACTTTTTGGAGATCTGGAGAAATATATGATTTTGATGTTTGAACCTCTAATGAGCATAATTGTGCTATTACGCCCCATTGTTCTTTCTTTAGAAGCCTTGTCTTGCCATTGGAGCTATTTATCTTTCCTAGTTTCCCTGCGATACCCCTTAATTCAACTTCCTTTCATTCCAAAAAAAAATTCAAGAAAAGTTCTAGAAAATTAAAATTTATCGTACCCAAAGATTGTAACCATTGGTGACTCAGGCAGGGCCTGAAAAACCCATAATCTTTTGACTCTGATGCCCGTGCATATAAAACATGCTCCTCAAACAATTTACCAACTTCAATACACGACAAATTGACACTTAAATTTTCGGAAGCTTTTCAATATCTTGTTCACAAAATACTATGTGTTAGAAAACACTCATGCTTCAAATCATTTTCATTTACTCAACCCCAAACTTCATTTCAGACTCAATTTAAGTAACTTCATTCATCATTTCCTTCAACATTCAGATATGACTGGATTTAATTACAGAAATGCGCCTTACCTTTAACCCTGCATTACTAATTAAATCTTCAACAATTCAATGATAGAACTCCATTCAATCAATGCTTTCAACATGAACAAAATGTCTGGTCTATTTTCTTATCACTCTCCTCATCGTTGATCAGATACCTATGTCTACACAATATCATTCACTCCAAATTGTATGGAACTCTATCATTCCAGCATCCATATTAACAATGTATTGAATCCCAATGTATGGAACTCTATCGCTCCATATTCCAGCATTCATAGAATGCAAATTCAATTAAATTCTGAACAGATTCTAATAAAAATGCTCTCCACCCTTATGAAGCTCTACGCTTCCTATTTCTGTGTGTTCTATTTGTTTTCAAAACACTGCTCATTAAAACCACAGCTTAACTCAATTCTCTATTTCAACGTCTGATCAAAATTATTGTGAACTCACCTTACCACTCACGATTCTCCCACCAATCGATTTTCACCTGCAAACT
This sequence comes from Pinus taeda, assembly GCA_000404065.3. Lineage (NCBI taxonomy): Eukaryota > Viridiplantae > Streptophyta > Pinopsida > Pinales > Pinaceae > Pinus > Pinus taeda. Next base: position 253,007 of record APFE031128306.1, read on the forward strand.
TAATAAACATTCAAACATATAAAACGCAGTCTTGGATACCAAACGCTGGCATTTTCTGCAATCCTCCATGATTTGACACACCAGAAACGCATTTACCATAAGGTGATCAACGTATTCAGTTATCACTCCATATCACCATGTGAATCCATACCACTGCTTTATAAAACGTTCCATTGTTTTATCTGCTCCAAACAACATTGAATTCTACGCCTTTCTGCGCCTTGTTTAAAACTTCCAACAAGCTGCAAACTCCATGCATTCGATTCACCAATCGATTCCACATAAAACTATTCGACTCAACATAAAAATTCTACAACAAATGAATTCAAACTGGATTTTGTTGCTAATGGAATGAAATTAAGCCTGCACCTATTTCAAAGCCCCATTAATTTACCAATACGCAATCTGTATGGTGTTGACATGCTCCTAGCCACTCTAATTTGCAATTAAATTATGTTTTAATTAAAGTAACCAGTGCTTTATTAACGCTCCATGCGTTCATTTCAAATTAGTGAAGATCATTCCTTTCAATGACAGCATACTGCATTTTCAGAGACGGTAAAACAAAAACATTCCAGATAGAACTCTTGGAAATCATATAAAATAACGCCCTCTTTCAAACAGTAACTAACAATCTACTGATACGGGAAGTTTTTCTTCTTGAAATCGATCCATGGTGATCAATTTACCAATTCCATGATTTCAATTAAGCTGCAGTCTCACATAATGAACCTCTGCAGAATTGAATTTATTTCATAAGCTAAACACCATTGCTTTGCACATAATAACCCCATAGTTCAAAGAGGAACGAATTCCCTTTCATTCATTGAACACACACAAATTAAATCTTATGCAAACTCATTAATTAACATTCAGTAAAAAAAACAACTGCTGTATTAACACATTAAACACTTACAATAACTCTTCCTTCCATGGCCTGATTTCCAATAAATTGGCCCTTACAATTGCCTAACGGCTTACAGCCTTGGTTGTTCAAGCTTGCTCTCAATCACACTCTCACTTTCCAACTATCTCAATGTATTTTTCTCTCAAAACCCCCTCCTATTTATACAATTTTAAAAATGGTCTAATTAAATGCTCAATCCCGTTAATATCTCAACACCACTAAAATATCTCAACAAATACCTAAATCTCTCAACATCCCTAAAAGATAGAAACTAATTCCAACTCAGCCTCCCTCATTAATTCTAAATAATCTAGAAACTAATTTCTCTCACATTTACAATTTCTCACAAATAATTTATTAATCACCCAAAATAATATTAATATTTACATGAAATTTAATATTTCTTCCAAACATGAAAACCCCCCTAGCTTAGATAAAATACAATGTGTTTTTCGGAGCTAATGCTCCTGCATCAATTGGAATCCTAGTACAAAATCAACACCACCCATTGGAATAGATAGAATTTGACTATTCAATACATATTCCCCCATGGTTAGCTTGATATTATGGCACTTTCTAGAGAAATTTATAATTCCTGCATTTGAAACCATGACTTGACACTCTGGTGTTGGGTATAGGAAGTAATTCAATTCCTTAGCTATATTAAAATGAGTAAAATTATGGGTACTACTTGGATCAATCAACATTATTAGCTTTTTCTTCTTGATATTTCCTTCTATCTTAAGAGTTTGAGGAATGGTAATTCTTTCCAATGCATTAAAATATGGTCGGACTCATTTCTTCTTTCTCTAGGGTTGGTTCGTGGTGTATATCCTCTTCTTTTGAATTTTCTTATTCCTTTTCTTCCTCCTCTTCAGAGTCTATGTAAAATAATTTATTCTCAGCACACTCGTGAGCTTTGGTGTATTTTCTATCACAATTGTAGCAAAGCCCTTTTGCTTGTTTTTCTTCCAATTGCTGTGGTGTCAACCTTGTAGATTGTGGAAGGTTAGGAGCAACAACACTTCCATATTTATAGTTGTGAGTGGTAGGCTTCTTTTTTGCCATAATTTTCCTTCCAAATTTTCTTTCTAACCTAAATGCCTTCTCCAATGAATCAAGTTCCCAAATGTGAACGTCATGTTAGATGTTATCCTTTAAAGTCCCTATGAAAACATCAATCCTATGCTCATTTGGAATATCATTTACCCTTATATTCAATTTTTGGAAGTCCTCAATGTGCTCTTCCATTGAACCCTTTTGTTTGAGATTTATCAATTGGCTAAAGAAGGTGTTTCTCTTTGTATCCTCATAATGTGCTATCATTTCCTCTATAAAAATTGACCAAGTGACAAGTGGTTTGCGAGAAAAAATCCATCGATACCATACAAAATGATTGGGTTCTAAATATAAAGTTTTAATGCATACCTTTCATGTGTGTTGCACATTATGAAGATCAAAATATTGCTCCATCTGTAGTATCCATGTTACTGAATCATTTCCATCAAACTTCCTCATATTGATCTTTGGAATATGGTGGGTCTTAAATCCAACGTTAGAGTCTATGAAATCATGATTAACATTTCTTTCTTATCATCATGAGTTTCATCTAATACCTTTTTGCCATTAGGAAGCATTTCTTGTAGCAACTTTGTCAAACCTTCCTTCAAACCTTCCATGTCTTCCTTTAAAACATTCTTCCAATCTTCCATGTTTCCTTTCATTTTTTCTTCTATAGTATCCGTATTAGATTTCATGCCATCCTTCAAACCTTTCATGTCTAATTTTAAAATATTATTCAAACCATCCATCTTAGCTTCCATTTCATTTATGGTTACTCTTTGTGAGATCAAAATTTGTTACACTTGATCTCATGATTTTGATATATCATGTTGTATTTATTCCTCTTCCTCATGTGTCATAGAAGAGATTTTTGGTTGCTTACTAGGTGTGTGCATTTTTTTTTCGAGGCATTTTTAAATCAAAAAATTATATCTATTCTTCATTATTCCCTTTGAATAACTTCAAACTTATTTTTCAAACAAAAGTTATGCAAAATTTAAAAAATACACACCTTTTTCTTGCTTTTTAGGAGCTATATATTTCAGTTGTTGTATCTCTATAATTGCAAATCTTCAAGATCTCAAATTTTTTCCTATAGCATCACTCTAACTCTTATTTGCATCCCAACAAGTCAGACCAATATTGTATTCTTCAAGAAAGGGTTATGACCAGTCTCCCACAATAACCTGATTATAGACTGGTTCATTAGAGCAAACTTATACTAAGTGCCACATGTCACTGGTTCTACCTTCGGCCCTAAAAATGATACCCACAAAACTGCAGTTTTCCCTATTTCTATCACTTTTTACGAAATTCAAATCCAAATCTCAAAGAGAAATTTATGATAATTTTCCCTAGGTCACCTGTTTGAGATGAAATTATGGAGCCTAAAAAACCCTAACTTCCTTGGATAAGATCTCCAAAAATATAGTGATACAAGATCTGAAATTCATACATGAATTTCACCAAGATTTCAACTACAAGTGGTTTCAATTTCAGATTTTGAATCTTTGTAGAAAAAACGATATAGAGAAAATCCCACGATGGGCTATCTGAAGCAGCGAAACCCTAGAATGCAAATATTTGATGCCAAATGTTATGCAACCAACTCACAAATAGATAGATCAACGACTTAAAAATTATCCTCTTCAAGGGGGAAACCTCCTTTACATTGAATAAATGAAAAATTCTTGGATGATTCAAATGACAAAACCTCCTTTCCATATATAGGATTATAAGGGGTCACAATATAATCAGAGCCTAGATAAAAATAGTAATGTAAGGGCACAACAATAACAATAGTGGGCTTCTATGGGGCACAATAATAACAATATGGGGTATAATGGGCACAATAATAATAATAAGGTAGCCACACTAAAAATAACAATAAGGGGCTACACTAGTATTATAGGGACCTAACAGAGATAGATTATACTAGTGTAGAGGTTGCTCAGGCTTGAGCAAGCATTGTATTTCTTCTTTATTTTCTAACTAATGCAATACAAATAGGAAACATTTTTTAGCAGTTTCTTTCCCCTTAGATAAATATTTGAGCATATGTGATTGAATCTTGTGTCATGTTTATGTTTTGACTTCTTGTTCGTTTAATTATTTCCATTGATGAGTAGAGTAGATTCATGTCTTTTGTTTTAGCAAATTACAGAAGAAGTTTGAATCTACAAGGAATTTCTACATGGTATCAGAGCAAGAATAACAATAGAAGAGAATAATTCAAGTTTGTCTTTACATGTGAATAAAATTTGCGGTATCATTATCCAAAGCCAATAGGGTGTCATTTTATGGATTGAGACTCGAGTATTCCCTTGAGGGTAGATTGAATTATATTTCTTAGAAGGAAAGGATAGAGGTAGTTTTGGAAGATAACAGGCTGAAGGAATTCATAAACAATGATATTCCTAAGCCTCCAATAATTGATGCTCAATATCTGGTAGAGTGGAAGAAATATGTTGCACAGGTGAGGAGGATCATACTAGAAGGAGTTTGATATCATATTGTATCAACTCTCCATGGGAAGGATACCCCATATGAAATGTGGAAAGTCGTGATAGAATTATTTTAGAACATCACTGACCATAGGAAGTTGGCACTGAAGGAAAAGCTTCAAAAGATCAAGATGGAGAAGAGTGGCACAATACCACAATACTTGAGTAGGTTCACCTAATGTCAAGATGAAATTGGGAGTGTTGGTATTATAGTTGTTGCAAATGATATGATAAACCTATCACTTCTAGGCCTTCCCAAGAGCTACCAGGATCCAACAAATGGGAGGGAGAAACTACCAAATTGGGAGAAATTGTGGTCTAACTTGGTGCAACAAGAGATTAGTTGGAACACATAAGATGGAACCTCATCCAATAATTATGATGAGGACAATTGTGCCTTGGATGGAAAGGAAAAGAAAGGGAAAGGGAAGAAATCCCAATCCAAAGGGGATTCTAGTCAGGGTAGCAAGAAGAAATACTTGTCAAAGATAAAGTGCTTTCAATGTCATGAACTGGAATATTATGCCATGAAGTGTCCAAAGAAGAAGGCAGGTAAGAAGCCCTCAGGAGGAGAGGTATGTGAAGCTCTTGATTCACAATTAAAACTTGATTTTACCCTCATCGCTTGTATGGTGAGCATTATGATTGGTAGTGTGTGGTATATGGATAGTGAAGCATCATTCCATATGATGGGAAATCAAGAATTATTCAACAACTTGGAGGAGAAGGACCTCTAGATGCACATCGAAATGGGAGATGGCAGAAGGTATAGTGCTGCCGATATTGGTATAGTTACTTTTAAGAGGGAGTCTGGCTCCCCTCTTAAATTAAAGGATGTGATGTATGTTCTGGGTCTGAAGAACAATCTCATTTCATTTGCTATGTTGGAAGATCATGGCTATGATATGATATTTAGTAAAGGAAAGTCTTTCCTTAGACACGTCGCCAAAGGATAGGTGAAGTGGATTGGGGTTCAAGTGAAGAACCTATACAAATTGGATGTAGACAATTGTGCAACATTGAGCACAAAAGCATAGAAGGTGCAGAGCCAAGACATCATTGAATTATGACATTGAATATTTAGCCATTTTCACCATGGACCCTTGAAGATCATGCATTAGATTTCTATAGGACTTCCCAAGGGTGCACAAGAGTAGATATATTCATGTAAAGAGTGTACATTAGGGAAGTACATGAAAGCCACCTTCAATGATAAGGACAGTAAAGCACAAGTAGTCCTTGAAAGAGTTCACTTGGATGTGTGTGGACCTTTCTTGATAGCCTCCATGGCCAAGCACAGGTATTATGTGATATTTATAGATGATTTCTCACAGAAGTGTTGGATCTTCTTTATGCAGAAGAAATACCAGACATTCTTTGAATTTCTTGAATCTAAAGAACTTGTTGAGAAAGAGACTAGCAGGAAAGCGAAGGCTCTTAGGAGCGACAATGATGGAGAAGATGTGTCGAATAAATTTAAAAACTTCTATGCAAAAGAAGGCATTTGACGGGAGTTGACATCACCTCATAACCCATAGAAGAATGGGGTGGATGAGAGGAAGAACAAAAGTATCGTGGGAGTTTCACGGGCCATGTTGCATGATTAGAGCTTATTGTTACACTTGTGGGATGAAGCATGAAACACAACTATTTATTTGTAGAATAAGATTCCTCATGGGATTCTTGGCATGAGTACACCAGAGGAAGATTTTTCAGGGAAGAATCCATATGTGTCACACTTCATGATCTTTGGATCATCATTCTATTACCATGTTTCCAACGATGCAAGGAAAAAGCTAGAGCCTACAACTGAGTTGGGCATATTTGTGGGGTACACTAATACACTTCACAACTATCATGTGTACTTTCCATCTCTCAGGACATCAATTATGTGAAGTTTGATGAGGAGAAGGCAATGAGGTGTTCTCTTGAGAGGGAGCTTCAGTAGCATTTAGAGCAGTAGCTTTTGGCTCCAAAGGAGGAACCTCAGGAAGTTGTGGAGTAGCCATGATTAGAGGTAGAGAGAGTGAATACTTTCACTCAAGTAGATATGTCATCCAGAGATGGAAGGAAGCACACCAAAGAAGATGATATATTATTTCATGATGTTAGAGAGAATGTGGGAGCACTCACATCACAACGCAGGTAGATGAGGTCACTGGATAGGTACACTAGCTACATGGCTCTCATGAGTGAGCTTGTAGATATTGAACCATCCTCATTTGAGGAAGAAGTGAAACAACCAGTATGGATTAATGCCATGGTAGAGGAGTATGACTCAATTATCAAAAAAAGTGTTTCGGAAGTGGTCCCAAGACCATAGGACAATCAGTGGTAGGTTCCAGGTAGATCTACAAGGTGAAGCAAGCATCAGATTGAAGCATCGAGAAACACAGGGTTGGATTTGTGTCCAAGGGGTTCTTTCAAGTGGAGGGAATTTACTATGAGGATACCTTTGCTCCAGTTGCAATGTACTCTTCAATCAGATCAATTCTGGCTCTTGCAATGTATATGGGATGGAAGATACATCAGATGGATGTGAAAACAATATTCCTCAATGGAGTGATTGAGGAAGAGGTATACATTGAGAAACTAGAAGGACTTTACACCTTCGATAGAGAGTCGCATGTGTGCAGACTCAAGAAAGTGTTGTATGACTTGAAATAAGCACCACATGCTTGGTACACCAAGATAAATAATTATATCATCGAGTTGGGCTTCACCAAAAGTGAAGTAGATGCAAACGTTTACCATATTCTTGTTGAAGGTAAATTATTTTTATAGTATTATATGTCGTTGATTTAATTTTAACCAGTGATGAGAATTCGATCAAGTCTTGCAAAGAGGCTTTTGCAAGAGAATTCAAGATGAAGGACCTGGGGCTCATGCATTATTTCCTTGATATGGAAGTATGGAAAGGAGATGGGGAATTGTTTGTCTCTCAAGGAAAGTATGCCAATGAGATGCTAAAGACGTTCCGTGTGGATAAGAGAAAACTCATGGAGATTCCTCTAGCAGGGAACTGGAGATAAGAAGATGCTACTTCAAGTGAAGTAGTCAAGGATACCATATGTAGGTAGCTTGTGGATTCACTTATGTATTTGGTGAACACATAATTAGACGTGTTATGCAATTAACCAGCTTAGTCAAGCTATGGTTAATCCAAGAAAACTGTATTGGAAGGCAGTAAAGCATGTGTTGAGATACCTTAGAGGCACTACACAGTTTGGTCTTTGATACATGCAGACAGAGGGAGTGAACCTGCAAGGGTTCACAGATGTAGATTGGGTGGGTAGTCCACCAGATAGGAAGAGCAAATCAGGAGGAATTTTCAGTGTTGGGTTAGTGACGATTTATTGGTACATCGATTTGTTGAACTTATCTTAGCAAAGGCAGAGTACATGGCTGATAGCCAAGAAACATGTGAGGTCATCTGGATGAGAAATATCCTTGTTGGGTTATTTGGTAAGATGATGGCTCCTACAATGATTTACCGTGACAACTAGAGTTGTATCAAACTCTTTGTAAATCTACTTTTACATGATCAATCTAAGCATATCGACATCCAATATCACCATATACGAGATTTTGTGCAAAGGGGAATCGTGTTGTTGGAGTACATTCCTATAGAGGAATAAGATGTAGATAATTTGGTAAAGGCATTTTCAATATGTAAATTCGAGTTCCATAGAGGCAGGATCAGGATAGCAGATAATCCCTTTCTTGCTGGAAGGGAGTGTTGAAAATGCAACAATAAATTACTAATTTTATTTTCCCTTGAATTAAATTAAAATAAAATTGAAATTCCACATCACAAGACAACTTGAATGAGTTAACTCAATTATCTTATTTAATTCGAGTTGAGGGATTAACATGAGTTTTGTAAAGTGATTCCTAAATTTTAGGAGCCTAGGTTGAGTTAATTTCAACTATAACAATTTAATTCAGTTAAATTGAGTTAAGGTCAGTTAAACTAGTTCCAACTGTTAGAGGAACTAGTAGGAGGTCTAACAGTGGGGTGCAATTTCATTGTTCAACTAGTTAACTGATCAACCAACCTTAATTAACTCATGCATGCATAGAATTCGAGTTACCCAGTTGAGATTGGAGTTTAAGGGAAATGTAATATCAGTTGTAGACAATTCCAAAATGTACAGGTGGTGCATGCAGTCAGAGAATGGAGCCTATAGGGATTGCACAATTCTAATTGGGAATTTCCCTAATTAATAGGGGGATAATTCCTTGAGGAACAACGCAAGGAAATAGGGACTTGAGAAGGTTTGGATTTGGTTAAGTATTGACCAAATATTGTCTAGGAAGTAGTGAGATAGATTATACTAGAGCAAAAGTTGCTTGGGCTTGAGAAAACATTTTATTTCTTCTCTATTTTCTGACTAATGCAATATAGATAGGAAGGGGTTTTGAGTAGTTTCTTTCCCATTAGATAAATCTATTAGCACATGTGGTTGAATCATGTATCATGTTTGTGTTTTGACTTCTTGATCTTCTGCTGATGAGTAGAGTAGATTCAAGTCTTTTGTCTTAGAAAATTACATAAGCAGTTTGAATCTACAAATAATTTCTACAAGAACCATTATATGTCAACTTCCACAGATGTGCACACATTTTACTTCTTCTGCACACTTCCATCTGACACAAATTTTAAAAATGTTTTCATGCTCTCTTCCAACACTAAAAAATACACTATGGTTTCACATTGAAAATGAATAACTAAGTCTCACATGGTGAGTGTGTTGTACGTCCATGTGTCACTTATTTTGGACACAAAAGCATCTTGCCACGTTAGCTTGTTTTGGGCGATATGTCACCAATTTTCATACTACATGATGTCATTTTTCGCACCATTTGACATACAGTCATTATTTCTTTTCAACATTTATTAACTAAATCAACGCATAATCAGTTCAACGTTCCAATGCTCAGTAGCATTTACTTTGAAGCATTATATAATGATTCTTGGTTGTAAACAAATCAAGAATGTTCAAAGGTCTACATAACTAGTATTCATCGTAGAAAAATGCAATAACCAAAACCGCCTACACATACAAAAATATGTTTTAGCTTATATTGAATGACAGTTTTCACTAGCATTTAAATGCGCCTTTCACACCACAAAACACTACTATGTTATAGTTTAATTCGGTTTTAAATAGATAAGTTTTAATTTAATTTAATTTAATTTAATTTTACTTTTAGATCAATTTCATAACTTGATTCATGTGCGAGAGAACCATTATATGTCGACTTATGGACCTATGCACACATTTTACTTCTTCCACACACTTCCATCCTAAACAAATTGCAAAACGTTAATTTTCACTTTATTTGAAACGAAATTTTGAATAGTTAGAGATATTTTTTTTTTGTAGGTTAGAGACATGGGGGATTTGAACCGATGACCTATTGCAAGGAGTGCCTTAATAGTGAGCCCATTCGCCGTCAATCTAAAGCCTTGTGGGATTTGAATGGTCAAAGATTTGAATTCTTAATCCCACCAATATTCATCGTAGGATATTGAAAGGATGTGTGGAAGAGGAGTATGCATGGGAGAGCCATTATTCTCCCACTTCTACACCTTAGCACAGTATTCTATTCCACACAAATGTTTTGTTGAATTATCACATAAATTCAATCAATCTCTTGTTTTGTTAAACCAACACATAATCAAGACATTATTCAAGGGTTTAATAACATTTACTCTAAAAGTACAGAGGTATCCATTGTAGAAGATTGTAGAAATGGTAGGTGTTGCCACGTAGAAAAAATCGATTTCATAAGACAAAGCACATACCCCGCATTTCCTTAATCGAGTCAACATACTGATAACTATCAAGATATTGATAACTATCAAAAGTGGTAGGAACTATGTTGTTATGCATCTATCACTCTTGTTATTGAAAGGGAAGGGAATCACTATATTGATGGAGTGCAACTTACCAAGAACAAACATAATTAACAAAGAGAGTTTACCTTAGCTTAGAGATTCATTGATCAGTTGTAATTTTGGGCTTAAAGAATAATGATTAAATTAAATAAAAATTAATATTATTAAAAACATTTTAATTAAAGGAAGGTATTTGAGAGAAGAAATATAGATTCATGGTAGGGAAATTGAAATAAATTAAGAGAGAAAATGAACGAAATGTATCACATAAAAGGAAAAGAAATACAAAATATATTATATTTATATAAAATAAAAACATAATGATTAGTTAACTTAATCATGTAATAATTTAGGAGGAATAAAATGGTTAGATTTAAAGGGAGTAAAAAAAAAAAAGAGTATAGATTAATCCAATGTAAAGACTAAGTTAATAAATAAAATTCAAATATATAGATATGATTAAAAAAATCATAAAAAAGTATTAATGTTAAAATATTCTTTATAAAATGAAATGGAAATGAAATTAATTCAAAAATCCATAAAGATATAGATATTTTATATATTTTTTTTGAAAACAAAAATTAGTTTATATGAAGAATATATATATTTTTAGTCTTTGAGCAATTCTTATACAACAATGCTTGAAACCATTACAAAAATATAACCATTATGAGCTCAAACGTCATATTATATGTGAGAATTAAATCCCAGTGGGAAAGAACAACATTTTCTCCCAACCACTAGATGTACATCCAATTGACATTTATATATTAGTAAATTTTCGTTCCTTCTAGTTTCATTCTTTGTATAAGAATACCATTTGTTTTTTGGAAAGTTAATTCTTTGATAGCACCTATTGGAAGCGTTGAACAACACTCAGAGGGCGGGTGCACCAATATTGTGCTCTACGATTAATTTTTGCCTTTCTTTTCACAAAACCTATTCATTCATTCATTAGTAGCATAATATATGAGCATATTTAAATATAAACATGTAAACCACATGAGAAGTTATAACATAATCAAATAACCATGAGAAGAAACACAAAAAATAATATCATCACACATAGAGACACGATATGTTAGGTGTGAAACCCAAATAGAGAAAACCATTGTTGAATTTCTGCTTTTCTCTTCTTCTATTATTAGAAACTTTCTTCTTTTATGTTGCACTAGCCACCACTAATATGTAAGCCACAGCTTTCTAATCATGTCAACCATTACTCACTTCAAGCCACCACCTACTGGAAGCCACCACTCCCTCGACTTTGCAGGCCACTACCTACTAGAAGCCACCACTCCCAATAAGTCTCTCCCAACCACCACTAGATTATCTAGCCACCACTAGATGGAAGGCAACAATGCCAAGTTATTAGACCACTACCTAAGGAATGTTGCTACACCCTGAATACGCAATCCACCACTTGCCTCACTGAAAGCCCCAACCTTCAAGCTCCTCTTGTGGACCTCGTTTCATAATGGTTCGTACTAGATCCACTTCTCTGTAATCAAATACATGTGAGCCCAATTTCATCCATTTTCATACTGGATTGACAATTAACAATCTATTGATATATCAAACTCTGAATACATGTGCTCCAACACAATCTCTACAATACAAACTCAATCACTACATCATATCACACAATCAGTCTTCTCATCAAACTCAAACCCAATAGAAACATACAATAACGATCTCAACATCAGACTCAACCATTACTAACATACTCTAGAAGCCACAAAACACATCTAATTATACTACAACAATAAACTCTCCAATGGAACCCCCGCAACACAAACATATCAACAATCTAAACTCTAATCCAAAGTCTCTACCATAACAATTACAACAATATTATATTTTCCATAGCAGTAGCAACTGGCATCAATACAATTTGCAACACAAGCATGTTAGACATATATATACACTACAACTCCATAATTGTCTAACATATGCTCCAAATCTAATCTCTAATCTTCACACTATCTATGCATCACTATAGCTAACTCTCTCATACTTTCTAACCCCTTCTATTGCACACTTCAACATTTTATCAATGATAAAAGATGCAATCAATACAAAGAAAAAATCCTCATTATATTTGACTTGATCACCTTCTAGAATGTGGAGAAACTCAAGTCGACTCTAAACCATCAAAAACCTTGGAAAATCCTCAAGGTAAATTATGTTCGCACACAAATTAGAGTTTCCTCTCTAGAGCTATTTCCAAGAGGATTGAATTGACTCTTAGAGATGGTTGTCTCTTGGATATTATAGGCATCCTAGTGACAATGTTGTTATCTTCGTTTGGTGCATAACTTCCTCCTAGAGAAGATGCGTTAACACATGGAAAATCACCTCCTCTTTGCCTAGAACTTTTCCATTTGACTTCAATCCTTCTCCAACACCTGTAGAGCCTCAGACACATCATCAATCCTCTGATTATCATGACAAATCCTCCAAGCTTGTTGACATCAATGCCAACACAATTGACTCCACGATTGACTCTTTAGGTAGACATCCCAAGTTAATATCATGCAAACGCCATAAGGCTAACATTGTTAGTGTTATTATAGGATTGTATTCTTTGTTATTTTTTATGGTGTGATAGTCAAAAGATAGAAAACCATTTTAAATCATCATAAATTAAGTTTTATTTTTTAAATTTTTTATTTGAATAAATCAAGATTTAAATGCAATTTTATTATGACAATTGTTTAACATTGAGTAAAAATATTAACGAAATATCTTTTCTTCTAAATCTTTTGTGCATTTAATAAAAAATATTATTTATCTTAATTACTAATTTTATATTATTCACCCATTTCCTATGTCTCACTCCATGCAAAAGTAACTCCTTTGTTTGAAATGTAAAATAAAGAGATTAACTAATTATCATATTTTTAGTCTGGGATGTTCCTCAATCCTTTGTTTTCTTCATTGAATGGGAGCACATAAAATTGTTATGATTTATTTAAATAAAAATACTTGCTTTCTATTTAAGTCACCATTTTATAAATCTATTTCCATTTTTAATTACAGAGCAAGGCATATTTCTTCTTAAAAAAGAAGTTAGATAAGTTTAAATGATAAATCAAACCACTCACGTGGATTCATTTCATTTCTCATTCCAAAGAATACTTTTCTCCCAATATATTTGTAAACTACCAACATGTACTAAGGGTTTTATATTTACACATTCCTCTCAAGTTTCATTTTTCAATGGTGTAGGTTAGTATCATTGTTAAGACATAACTAATCGCTATGGAATAAGTATTGACATTTTATTGTGTAGCCTTCAATATATCCTTATGAGTGACTAAATCTATGGCTTACCCTCACGAAAATGTGCAACCTTTAGGGAAGAAGGTAAACGTTTGTTTTTAACTTATGATATAGAAAACAATAGTAAGTAAGATTAGGAAACCTAGATCTCTTTTCTTGATTAAACTTATGTTCACCCTTTCCCATTTATGATAAATAAATAATAATCAATCTCATTTACATCCCAAACATAAACAACTCAACCCATCTTGGTTCCACATATTTTGACTCAATTTAGAGTCCATATACACTTATTTTCTTCTTGTTACATGTGATAAACCATTAGTAATATCATGTAACATAATATATTTCAAATATTCTATAGCTTCAAGTATATTAGACATGGGCTTTAAAAGTAATATGTAAACATCAAGACATAATCAATTTTAATTAAATAAAATATATTAAATCATATAATTCATAAATCTATTTGAAACTAGAATACTTTTAAAGAATAATATTATATTAATAAATATAAATTTGATTTGAGTGGATTTAATGATATAATTTGAGTGGGCTTAATGGTTTAAAAGCATGTGTCTTTTTCCTAAGAAGTCATAGGTTCAAAATCAAAGGAAGTAGATTATCTATGCTTTCGTAGATTCAATAGTCAAGTCATTGTATGGAAGTAGGTCGCTTTTCTCACAAACAAAAAAGTCTAATACACCAATGTGGTGTCTAACTTAATTGTGCCTTTAAAATTAAATAATAAAAAATAAAATCAAATAAAAGAGACATTAATAACTAATGAATCTTTCCAAATATCCACTTCATCTATATATACAACATAAAAATGTAAATGGAAAATATATTTACCCATTATAATTGTCAAAACTTTAAAACTTTGAACATTTTCACTTCAATTTTTGTGTTCTAGATATGTTTTAACCAAGTCGATATTGATGAAATTATTAGGTCTACTAAAACCTATAGATATATTGGCATTATTTTGCTAAAGACATTGATATATTTACATAAAAAAATTATCAAATAAAAATAAACCCCTATAAACCCCTTAGTACTATTTGTATCCCTTTTCATGGTGTAATGTCGCCTACATAAAATACCTTTTAATATTATTTTTATATAGATATCTTAATACGACTTTTTCCATACGGTAACATGGCCTTTGGGTTAAAGTATTTATTATCTTTCTAAAATCATGAAGATGTTAACTATATTTTTCAATACTAGGACAATAATATTTCTTATAAAAAAATGTATTTTTCTTGTGGAAGGGTAAAATTAAATAATTTTGGAATTATTTTAATATTAAATTGTGTCTTAATGATAAAATTACTATAAATTTATTATTAATAATTTTAATTTTAGTTTTAGCCTATTTTGTAAAATTATATTTTTATGTTACTCAATATTAAAAGTTTTAAATTTTCTCAAAACATCTACATAAACATAAAAATAAAATTACATATCCCTTCAAAATACATCTTATCTTCTTTTAATACGAAAATTAAAAATAAAAATAAATACATTGAAAAGTATGAGGGGAAATTGATGAGGAAAGTGATAATTATGTGAATATGAAATTTTCACAATAAGATGCCAAAGGAAAAGACAATATAATAGTCTAAAATATATGTAAATTTTATTTTTTAAACTTTAAATGGAAGGATTAGGTATATTAGACATTTGGGAACTTTGCATCAAAGACATATTGAGAAAGACCGAATTGAAACATAGTAGTTGGTACATCTAAATGACAATTAAATGACAAAGTAGTTGTTAAATGAATGACCAATGTTTTATAATTAATTACTCAGGTTTTATAATTGATGTTTTTCAAAATGCAAAAAGACGAGAAAGGGTGATATTAGGATTTATTAATTCTTCATTATTCACTTGCTATTCTATGTTGAAAGGATATATTTTATAAATATCAATATCAATATGAGATGGTAAAGCATAAGAAAAATATATTTAAAAGGAAATTATATTTTTAAACTTTAAATGGAAGGATTAGGTATATTAGACATTTGGGAACTCTGCATCAAAGACATATTGAGAAAGACCGAATTGAAACATAGTAGTTGGTACATCTAAATGACAATTAAATGACAAAGTAGTTGTTAAATGAATGACCAATGTTTTATAATTAATTACTCAGGTTTTATAATTGATGTTTTTCAAAATGCAAAAAGACGAGAAAGGGTGATATTAGGATTTATTAATTCTTCATTATTCACTTGCTATTCTATGTTGAAAGGATATATTTTATAAATATCAATATCAATATGAGATGGTAAAGCATAAGAAAAATATATTTAAAAGGAAATTATATTTTTAAACTTTAAATGGAAGGATTAGGTATATTAGACATTTGGGAACTCTGCATCAAAGACATATTGAGAAAGACCGAATTGAAACATAGTAGTTGGTACATCTAAATGACAACTAAATGACAAAGTAGTTGTTATATGAATGACCAATGTTTTATAATTAATTACTCAGGTTTTATAATTGATGTTTTTCAAAATGCAAAAAGACGAGAAAGGGTGATATTAGGATTTATTAATTCTTCATTATTCACTTGCTATTCTATGTTGAAAGGATATATTTTATAAATATCAGTATCAATATGAGATGGTAAAGCATAAGAAAAATATATTTAAAAGGAATTATATTTATATAGATAAAGGATATTGAATATCAATATGGTAAAGCATAAGAAAAAATATATTTAAAAGAAAATTATAAAGAAAAATATATTTAAAAAGAAATTAATATTTATATAGATAAAGGATATTTGAAAAAGAAAATTTGTTAGGTAGTTAAAAATGAAAGGTAAAATAATTTCAAAAAATTTAAAGTAGTCATGTTTGATTAAAGTTTTGGATGGCGGAAATGGATTTAGCATCGTTAAAAACTTTCGGAGCACTCAAAATCTTAAAGTTTGACAACTATAACTTAGATTTACAAAAATCCCTACCAAATTTGATAAAAACTTATCAAAAATTCTATAATTTTCCGAAAAAAACAATATATTTAAACTAACAATAAATAAATATATATATCTATATATTTTGTTTCTACCCAAAATATCAAAAAAATTCTATAATTAAATTTAATAAATAGAAATAAAATAAAAAATATACTTTTATAACCAAGATAATGAGGACAATTATTTCTTATCACGTTGGCAGTCAAAAGGATTCATTACGAGCCATGAGTCCACACATTAATAAATGATATTACATTAACCTAAAACTCGAAAGTGGCATGGCATCTCTTCTTATCATTATTCTCTTGCATCTATATAAGACTTAAAATATAGTTAAACAACTATCATTGATCTTTGAAAAATTAAGAATGATTAGTACGAAAATGCTATCAATTTCTTAAAGGGAATATAATTATCAATGATTTGATAATTTTACATAGTATGATTCTCAACTATATAAATAATATTATAAAATTTATTGTTTATAAAAAATATTGTAAAAACATATATATATGAATTTTAGATGGAAAGAGATTTGTTGATTTTTTTAATTGAGAGTCTAGATTTATTTTTAAGGGAATATGCTCAATATATGTTTAGTCTTAATGCTTATTAATCATTGTACTTTATTATAGAGTTTGTTAGGTTGCATTGACTTTTAATAAATTTAAAAAAATTGATTCATGCCACAAGGCTCCCTCCCCACCAATTTCCTAGTTATTTGAGATTATTCCAATTCTAATAAGTTCCTCCATGATAATTTCCAAATTATTATTTATAACATTCATTTATATATAAACAAATTTAATTTAACAAAATGGTTCATTGCTTTTAATAAGTTCAAAAAATTAGATTCATGCCACGTGACTCCCCACCCACCAATTTCCATGATAAGTTCCTCACTATTATTTATAGCATTCATTTATATATAAGCAAATATATAACAAGGTATTTTCCTACGTCTTCACTACGGTGCGAATAAATTCCATCCATTATGTTGTTAAGATCTCCTGCAAAGTGTTTGAAGATCAAATTTTGTACTCCAATCTTCTTCTCACGCGGCAAGAATGTGGGCTACAAGTTGTGAATGCTACGTCTTCTTCGATTAATAACAATTTTTTCCATACCATATATAACAAGGTATTTTCCTATATTCGTGGCAACAACTTACTTCCATGTCTTCTTTACTAGTATCTGAACATACATATATTTGTATGCTGCCACAAGTGTCCAATAGTGGAAAATTTAACGTGGAGAAACTCTATGAGAAGTTTGGGCATTTAATATTGGATCACGAGGCAGACTTTGGGCCCTTGAATCTCAAGAGGAATATGTGTCGCTGCACAAATGAGGAGTACAAGGTTTGATCGACTTATGCCACGAATCTCCACGAGATCAATTATGTGTCGGCTATAAATTTAGTAACTGAATGTGATTTATTTGTTAATGATCTGAAGGAGTGGTCTATGGAAAATTGATTTACTTTTCAAATACAAATGTATAAAAGTAACTTAGCTATGAATTTGGGTTGTCATAGGTTTTCAGTGTAGAATTAGATAAAGTAACATGAATGAATTTGTGCTCTAAAATTAATTAGCAATCATTCAATAATAAATTTTCAAAATACAAGTTGATCTTATTAGTTTTTTCTTTAAAGACGAGTATTGATCTATATTAATCACAAATCTAAGAAGTGTTTAGAGTGGTATAATTTCTTCTTGTGTAATTTTTTTTTAATTAAAAAATTGAAAAAAAAATGTTTACATTTCAAAGATAAAATTGACATAAAAATATAGCCCAAATATAAAATAATAACATTAGCCATGAAAATTTATTTCTTTTCATTGTACATATTAGTTGACATTGAAATATTTTACTTAATATGACATTGAAGTATTTTTTTTCTCTGTAAAGACTAATTCTATTGAAAGGAAATGATAATAAAGTTACAAAGAGGTAGAAGCCTCAGACGAGAGCATTTGAATGCTTGCAGGTCATCAAAATTGTCCCATAAATGGGAAAAACCAGTTACAGTGAACAAAAAACCATACATAGGAGCCTGAATATTGCGAGAAAGCCAAAGAGAGGACTTGGGGTAACCCCCGTTGAAACAATGGAGACAAACACCTAAAAATAGAGATGTTGTACATGTCAGCCATAGAACCACATACTTCCGAGCCACATAGACATAGAACCAAACTACCGAGCCGCAGATACTAAACCAGAACAACAAAACCATAAACGTTCCAACCTGACCAGTGAGCAGTAGGAGAACTCTAGGAAGACACGAAGGAGTCCAGGTGGCATCACATGGGGACGTCCTAGACCAGTGGCTCCTCAACGACAGGGCATGCATTGCCAAACCAAATTTCTCCATCCCGAACCACGTCACCAACCCCGCTTCCGCCTAGAGGATCCAACGTTGGACGGGTGCCGCTGGAACTACCCGTAATGGCCATCAAGACTGTGGCTTCATGTGAGCTACCACCTGGTGGCCTAGTGTTGCCTGGATTGTCACCCTCCCCATGTTGTTCGCCACACCTTTCCGCCTTACCTTCATCTGCCAGATTCTACACAGTGCCAAGGGTACCTGCAGTTTTGTGAACGCCCTGAGGATGCTCTGCCACAGTACACGCAGGATTTTAAATTTGAGCTTCTTCCTCAGAGAAAATGATGGTGATATTGGTCATGATAATTGGCCTGATCAGGCTACTATGAAATTTGAAGTGAGTCATTTGGAAGGCATTGTGCGGGAAAGGTCTGCGAGAAGGGCTAGGAGGAGGAGAATTTGCTTGGGATGAAGGTTGAGAGGCAGGGGGCAGAGGCTGGTCAATGGATTAAGTGGTTCGAGGATGCACGCGACCACCATAGCTCCTTCCATGGCAGATTCTCATGTGATGATGAACCATGGCTAAGCGGTGAGGGAAAAGCTCAGTAGCACTGGAAACTTTATGGGGGAGCCGAGACTGCATAGAAAGATCCCGAGGAGGGCTCAAAGGGAAAGGTTGAGAATGGGAGATAGACAATCCAATTCCAAAATCAAGAGCCAACAGGAGCCAACAACGATTACCTAAAACCGTTCTGCTGCAAAGGATTTTTGCACAGGATAGGCAAAGGTTAGAGTACGGGGAGCAAACAATGGGTTTGAAGTCCGAATTCTCCATGATTAAACCAACAAATACCTTGTCTCGACTGATGTGAACATTAAATTCAATCTGTAGGCGGACCTGCTCGCACCTTATGTGAGCAAGCATGAGCCAAGTATAGGCTTGGAGAATAGTGGTAGCCAGCAGCTGGCAATGCCGAGCGCCATCACTCTTAATTAGCACCATTAATGAGCTCGAAAATCACCCGCATCCGGGTGCTCTTCTTCTCCCTATTTCATTTCATTCTTCACAATATTTTGGTAATCCGGGAGTTGAGTTTCAGAGACCAGTTTGGATATCGAGCCTGTATGAAGATCCAATCCACTTTCAACTCCAATATTAGCTAGTAAATCAACCACTTTGTTTCCTTCCTTGCGGATGTGCTTGAGAGTGATCGCCCTGTGAGAAGAGAGCTAGATTTCAATGAGTTCAAGCCGCTTCGCCATTCTCTAATTGTTGCTCACTTTTCTTGAGGGAGTGCCTTGCATAATTTTGGTGACCAAATTTATGATGATCTAGAGTCGCCTTCTATAATAAGTGGAAAGAATCCCTTATTTTGAGCTAGAATAAGACCCCGCCAAAGTCCTTCCAGTTCAACCAAGTTATTGGTATCCCAACCTTTTGATCCTAAAAAGGTAAGAAGAGGAATGCCCTTGTAGTCTCTGAAAATCCCTTCGAAGCTTGAATTACCTGGGTTACCTTTTGAGGCCCCATCAAAGTTTAACTGGACCATATACTTGGGAGGAGGAAGCCAAATTTCAGGAGAACGACTCGATGGAGGAGTTGTTCCTTTGGGAATAGGTTCTTGATTCCACTGAAGGTTCTAATTGGCCCAAATTTTTTGTTCTTGGGGAAGAGAGGGAAAGTCCTCCTAATACCAAGTGTGGAGAAGTAAAGTTTCCTTGATGTTTTGGCAAATAATTTTCCAAAGATTCTCCTCGCGGGTAGAATGATCCTTGAAGATTTTCCGATTTCTCTCCTTCCAAATGGTCCACATGAGGAAGCCCAGAATGAGCTTCCATAGGAAATTTAAAATCTTGCTTTGATAAGGATTTCGATCCCAGTTGCGAACAGTAGCTATGATGTCTCCATGTATTATACCTTCCTTTTGGCATCGAAAATTGACTTTTTCCCAGAGCTTGCATGCCATAGGACAAGAGTGCATAAGATGCTTTATGGATTCCTCTTCTTGTCTGCAGTTCGGGCACATTGAGGGCCTGAGATAGTTCCTCTTCCTAAGATTGTCCCATGTGAGGATCTTGTTTTGACATAAGAGCCAAAGAAAGGTAGAAATTTTCAACCAGTTGTTAGGATCCCAAACTTTGCTCCAGAGTGGGTCTTTGATCATATGTTCCTTGATAATGATATTATAAGCCTCCTTAGTGGTGAAGGTGCCTTTTTCTTCATAACCCCATCTAAGGATATCCCTTTCGTCTGAGTGTTGTATTTTCCTCTTCATTAATTCTGTGTCAAGAGTTTATTGAGCTTGTTTTGATCCATGTCTTAAGATTTGATCTGCCTTAATCCATTTCCTGTATCCTTGTGTTGGAGAGGGATTCTAGAATATTTTAACTTTGTCATAGGTCTGCATATCCTACTCCGGAAGTTGCATATGAGAGATTAGGTCCTTTAGCTTGGGCTATTGTTGCCAAGAGTCTTCCCAGAACCTTGATGTGTTGCCATCCTTAACTTCCCAAAAACTGTGATGCTGAATTAGGCTTCTATGTTGCTTGGCTGAGTTCCAGACTAGGGATCCCATGCTAACTTCTGACATTCGTATTAGACCTTCTGTTGGTCGATTGCTTGCATATTTTGCTATCCACAGAGTATCCCATGGGGTGAATGGCATAGTAAACCATTTCCACCATATTCGAGCCCCCATGACCTCGTTACTATGATAGGGATCCCTCAGTATAGTTCCACCGACGCATTTTGGAAGGCACACTGTGTCCTATTTGACTACAGCCCATTTGGGGCTTTGACCTGAATTGCCCCATAAGAAAGATCGCTAGAGATGCTTGATTTCTTTGAGAACCCATTTGGGAGCTGCTAGGATCGAGAAGAGGTAAAGTGGCATAGATTGAAGAACAAATTTTATGAGGACTATCCGACTCACCATATTGAGGGCCCTGTGAGTCCATGAGGTAAGGCGGGCCTCTAATTTTTCTAAGAGGATCTTCCAAGAAGAGTGCTTCAAGGCTGAGGCAATCATGGGAGCTCCTAAATATTTAGAAGGGAGGACAGTAATAGAAAATCCAAGAATGCGAGCTATAGTTGCTTGGGTATTGATAGAAGTATGAAAAAAGAAGATTTGGGATTTGACTTTATTAATCTTAGCTCTTGAGGCATCCGAGAAATCTGTCAGTAACATTTTGAGTTGATGAGATTCCTAGACAGATGGATGACCAAAAAGCATGTTGTCATCAACAAATTGCTAGTGAGTAAAAGTGGTAGAGTTATGAAGAGACAAACCTCTTAAGATCTATGAGTGCTGAGCTTTTTTAATGCTTTAGCCCAATCCTTCTACCATAATAACGAAAAGGAAGGGGGAGAGAGGGTCTCCCTGTCTAATTCCCCGAGAAGGATAAAAGGGGGAGGATGGCATTCCATTTATCAGAACAGAGAAGAAAGAGGAGGGTAGAAGACTCATGACCCACCTTACCCAGGGAGGCACAAAGCCAAAAGCAATAAGAGTTTTTTTTTATGTACAACTAGCTTAAGCTATCAAATGCCTTTGAAAGATCTATTTAAGGAGCATACCTAACTTTTTGGATTTCTTCAAAGAGTGGATAATTTCTTGAGTTAGGATGATGCCATCCGTAATCTGCCTACCTTCGACATATCCAGATTGCTCAGGAAAAATAATTAGAGGTAGCAGCGGTTTGAGTTTGGAGGCGATTATTTTGGAGACAATCTTGTAAATTATGTTGCACAGGGCAATAGGCCTGTATTTTTTAGGAGTGTTGGGTTGATCTTCCTTGGGAATAAGGGCGATGAGTGTTGCATTCATTCCTGGAAGCATCCATCTCAAGGTTCTCGATTCCCTCAGCTACCTGCCATACTTCCATTTTGATAAGCTCCCAGAAATTGTGGAAAAAATTTGAGGTGAATCTGTCCGGTCCAGGCGCCTTCCCAGCTTTCAACTGACAAACTGTTTCCTCCACCTCTTGTAAGTCTACAGGCCTGAGTAGGAGTTAGTTATGCTCCTCTGTAATAACTTTAGGAATGTTCCTTGTAATTTTTTCTATGGCTTGTGTTCTGTCTATGTGTGCCTCATGATGCACTTGCTTGAAATATTTTAGAAGTTCGCTTTCAATTTCTTCATGTGTTTCCACCATAGCTCCCTGCTCATTCTGAATATGAGTAATGTTGTTATTCATTCTGTATTAGATGGTGGTGCTGTAAAAAATTTTTGTGTTTTTTTCTCCATCCTTGAGCCATATTATTCTCGATTTTTGCCTCCATAGCGTTTCTTCCTGTTTTTCCCTTTCTAAGATTTGCGACTCAAAAAGTTTTTCCTTTTCTGACAGGTCCTCTGATCAACCTTCTATTATAATTCTCTGCTGCAATTGTTTCATATCCTGATCTAGGGCACTCTGAGCCTGGAATATATTGCCAAAAGAAGTATGATTCCATTGTTTTTTCTTGCCCTTGAGATGCTTGAGCTTCTGTTGAAATTGAAGCATCTTTGTGCCATTGGGAGGCGAGAAATTGTTCCATTCTGTGTTTATCAAGTTGATAAAATCCGGATGAGACATCCATAAAGCCTCAAAGTAAAATGGTCTTCGGGTTGTGTTACCAGGACGAGACCATTGAAGGGAGATTGGCTAGTGATCAGACCATGATATCGGCAAGATGGAAGTAGCAAAGTCTCCACCTATATGAATTGCATTGTCTGATAGTAAGAATATGTCCAGACGAGAGGCAATCTGATGCAACCCTACTCTTTTGTTGTTCCAGGTAAACAATCCATTATTGAAGGGCATGTCTATAAGCTAGTTGTTCTGAATGAAATATTTTATGTTGTTCCCTTCCTTATTTCCTCTGTTCCTACCTCCCCTTGTTTCTTCCAACCTGGTGATCATGTTGAAATCACCCCCAATGATCCATAGCGAGTGCATCCTATTAGTGTTGATTGCTAAGAGGGTGTTCAGGATTTCTATCTTGTGCATAGCTTCCTTGGGAAAATACACATTTGTTAGATGCCCATGTATATTGGTCCTTGTGATGTGAAATATTTCTTGAATGAAATTCTTATTAGCATGGATGCTATTGAGCATAATGGTACGAGCGTCCCATATGATTGCTAAGCCTCCAGATGCCCCATTAGCATCCACTGTGAGAGAGAGACCTCCTGGCCATGCTTTTGTTGCAATTCTTTCCAAAGTGATTGAATTGCATTTGGTTTCTTGCAAGAATAAGATTTGTGGTCTTTCTTGTATTATCAAGTTTTTGAGTAATCTGACTTTCCCTAGGCCATTGAGCCCTCTGATATTCCATGATATTAACTTCATTGGGAAATGTTGTGGAGGGAGTTGTAGTACGTTGTTAACTTAGAGTACCTACCTAACTCTACTAACATTTCTCCTATTCAGATTGTTTGTTGGAGATCTATTTTCCTTCCACATTTTTTGTTATCTTTGGTGATGTGTCTCCCATCCCAAAGTCTGCCAGTTTGAATACCTAGAGATTTTTGCCTTTGTACCCTTGAGAGGATCACCTCCAGATTCTCTAGTTGCTAATATGGAATTTTGTCGTAGTTTTTTCTTTTACATGCCTTCTCTAGGCCTAAAATGTCTAGTTCCCCAATATCTATACTTTCTAGTTCCTCTTCCATTTGTTGAGATTCATTTAATTCTTCAGTAGTTTCTATTACTATTCTGGAGTCAGATTGTGTGTTGTCCACCTCCATTCCTTGAATATTCCATGCTGGGACATTGTACTTAGTTGGGGATAAAGGATCTTTGGGTAGAGTATCTTCTTGGAAAGACTTGGTGTCTAAATGAGCAGATTACTTGTCCTTCATTGCCTCCTTCTCTGGGAAGGCAGGATTTTCAGAGTTGATCTCATTTTGTCAGGCTAATGCTTCAAAGCTATTTCTCGTGGAAGGCTTGGAAGAGCTGGCTTGAGGCATCTTAAGATTTGAAGTTGTTTTCTTGTGGCTTTTCCTATGGTTGGCCACTTTGGTAAAGCCATCAGACTCAGGCTTATCTGGTGCAGATGGTGATGAGGGCTTTTGAGTTAAAGGACAATCCCTATATAAGTGGCCCAGGGCGTGACATCTTCTGCATCTAAACAACACATGTTCATAGTTAATCAAGTCAACCCATTCAACATCATCATGGAATAAACTTACCACATCCAGAAGAGCCTTGTTGAGGTGCATGTAGACGCAGATTCATGCATAAGAGGTGTATCTTCAGAGTTTTGTTTCCTCTGCAACTTTGATAAATTCACCCAGAACATTCCCTATCTCTTGTAAGGAGGCTTCTTCCCAGTATTCCATGGGAAGAGAGTACAATCTTATCCAAACTGGAGCCCAGCTGAGGTCCTCTTTATCTGGGTTGAAATGCTCTACCCATCCTCTGAGGTACAAGCCAGCTGCATTGAAAAAATACGGCCCTCCATCTAAAACCTTGTTCTGGTCCTCAAGACAGTTAAAAATGGTTGTGAAGAACCCTTTAGGCCCCAACTGCAGGGTGATGTGTCCCTTTGGGTTCCATTTAGTTGCTATCTAGCCACGCAGTGTTTTTTCAGTCGGCCAAAGTCCTATGAATTTGCCTATCAGTGCATGGTCCCTCATATACTGTATCTGAGCATTGATTCAGTGACTTGGGAGTTCTACCTTCGGACATTCGGTTTCCACTGGCTTGCATGTGGTTGAGGTCACTTTGGGTTGTTCTTTGTCATTCGTTTTTGCCAGTGAGTTTAGATTTGTGTTGTCCTCAGTTTGATCTGCTGGTTTGTTGTCTTCCTTGTTCTTTTGCTACTCTTCATTTACATTTGGGGGAGGCACCACGTCCTCCCCTTGAGGGGGATTCATGAAGAATGCGTCTGCCCTGTTGGAATCATATGGATGTATTGCTGACGATGCTTGCAGGTCTGCAGATGTCTGAAACGATCTGTCGTTGCAGAGGTTGCAGAAACCCTAGCGTGCTGAACCGCTCGTCGCTTTCAAATCGAAAATTCCTATATTATGTATTACATAGATTACTTGGACATTAAAGTATTTTACTTATGAAGTACTTTTTTTATATTGATAAGTTCTATGATAAGTTCCTACATGGTTAATAAATTATGAAATTTGGAAATTATGGGTGGTGTTTTGAAATGTATTTTTATTTTAAAAATTTGAAATACATTATATTGTAGATTGATTTTAAGTAAAATGGATGAAGTAAAAATACAAAATTGGGTTTTTTTTTTAATTATCAATTTTTGAAATATATCATACATTAAAAATTTGTAAATTTATAGATTTAAAATTCCATCAATAATGTTTCACAAGTTGTATTTTTCAAAAATTTAATATATTCAAATGAGATTATAGTAAATAAACTTACGAATTTACAAATGCTTATTTCACTTCATTTTATTTTATATGAATTTATTTTTGAAAAATTCATTATCTATTATTCATTTGTTTTTAAGATTGCACTAAATTTGAATTTTTTTTTAAAAAAAATATATAAAATAATAATTTATAAAAATTTAATTCCTTCCATTGCCTTATAGATTTAAAATTCCATCAATAATGTTTCACATGTTATATTTTTAAAGATTTTAATATATTCAAATGAGATTATAGTAAATGAATTTATGAATTTACAAATGTTTATTTCGTTTCATTTTATTTTATATGAATTTATTTTTGAAAAACTCATTATTTATTATTCATTTGTTTTTAAGATTTTGCACTATATTTTGATTTTTTATTAAAAAATAATAATTTATAAACGATTTAAATTCAAAATATTAATTTATAAACAATTTAATTCCCTGCATTTTCTAAATGTTAGCATTCATAACATATGTGATATTTATAACAAAATGATTTTAAAGGGATTTAAGTATGACGTTTTAGTGCCATGTGGTTGTGCAAAAATCAATCCAATGTTGCATTATGACAAACATTGTTGCAACATGACAATTTATCTAATACTCATTGTCGTAATGTTACATTACATTGCAACATATTCAATGTCACCTGTCAAAATTAATAAACCCAAGGGATTGATATAATAAATGCAAGGATTTTAGAACTAATCCCATGTGTTTGTAATATCAAACCCTTGGGTTTATTAATCTAAGGGTTCATATTCCTAGGGTATAATATTATTCATAGGGTATATAGTATTACTCATAGGGTTTAATATAAATTCATTGGGTTTACAATCATGATCATCCATGGTCAACGATGGTCCAAAGTCACAATGTGCCAAATATTGTCTCAATATGAAAATCAACCATGGTTAACTGTGGGAAACCATGGTCGAACATCACATTGTGACAAAGATTGCCTCAATATGAAAATCAATGATGGTAAACCATTGTCAACCATGTTTATTTTAGGTTTTATAATATTTATCTTGGGGTTTTCATACCTCATGTTTATAATATTTATCCCTTGGGTTTATAATATTTATCTTAGGGTTTATAAAATCAATCATAGTCAACCATATTCTAATGTCGCATTGTGACAAATATTTATCTTAGGGTTTATATTCCTTGGGTTTATAATACCAATCCATTTAGGGTTTATATACCTTATATATCATATTAATCCCTTAGGTTTAATATTATTCCCTTGGATTCATAATACATTTGGGTTCAATCATGGTCAACCAAGGTCATTAAACATGGTTAACCATGGTCACATTGTAACAAATACTGTCTCTTAGTCCAACATCACATTGTCACAACGAAGGTCCAACGTCGCATTGTGAAAGATTATCTCAATATGGAGATGAACCATGGTCAATGATATTCAGCCATTGTCCAACGTTGCATTGTGACAAACATTGTCTCAATATGAAATCAATCATGGTCAACCATATTTCAACATCATATTGTGACAAATATTTATATTAGGGTTTATAATATTTATCTTAGGGTTTATATTCCTTGGATTTATAATATTTATCCCTTGGGTTTAATATTATTCTTTTAGGTTTATAATCCCTTGGCTTTATAATATTTATTTAAGGGTTTATATACCTTTGGTTTATAATATTAACCCATTGGTTTTAATACTATTCCCTTGGGTTTATATTATCAATCTGTTGAGTTTTAATCCATTGGGTTTTTAGTATTAATCCCTTGGGTTTATTATTCCCTTGAGTTTATGATATCAATCCCTTTAGTATTTATATACCTTGAATTTATAATATTAATCCCTTGGGTTTAATATTGTTCCCTTGGGTTTATAATACTTTTGGGTTTTAGAATTAATCCCTTGGTTTTATTATTCCCTTCGGTTTATAATATCAATCCCTTGGGTTTATTTGGATCATATTCCTAGGGTATAATATTATTCATAGGTTTTATAATATTAATACTAGGGTTTAATATAAATCCCTTGGGTTTACAATCATGTTCATCCATGGTCAACCATGGTCCAACGTCACATTGTGAAAAACATCTTCTCAATATGAAAATCAATGATGGTAAATCATGGTTAACCATGTTTATTTTAGGGTTTATAATATTTATCTTAGGGTTTTTATACCTTGGGTTTATAATGTTGATCCCTTGTGTTTAATATTATTCCCTTGCAACGAGCCACTATAGATATTGGAGACAAAGAGAGGCAGGGTTTGACATTTACAGCTATATGAAGAGTGAAATCAATACATGGTTTGTGGATTTCACTGCCTTTTTCTTTTTAACGTTATGAAAAAATGCAAGAGAGTGAGAGAAGGGATTGGTTGGAAAGCGTGAATGGTCATGATCATTATCCTATTGATTTGAATTGGTGTAGCTTTTGTCATCAGTCTTGGTGTGCTTTGGAAGAGGCTATTGTTTAATAAATGTGTTCTGGTGGAGTGTTTGAAGTTGAATTTCGTATCAACGACATTTAAATTGTTGTTTTACTTTTATTAAATTTTTATTTCATAATTAATTCATTATTTTTTTTGTAAACTTAGGCATTCCTCTTTCTATACCACAGGAAACCAGACCGCCACCTATCAGCCTTATAACTAGACCAAAATTTAAAAATGTTTTTCTCCTTCATACTGTCATAGTCGTGCTTCTAAATACTACTAACTAATCTATCTACAATACCATAACATAACAACCAGGCACAACTCTTTTATAAAAACATTTTAAACAAAATATCCAGAGACTCATCTCTGTCATTCCTCATCTGACGATTTGCTCGAGGCGGGCGCCGTAGCACTGATCCCAGGTTTCACCTTCTTCTACTCCATAACCCATTTCAGTTCCTGTAGCATTTGCTCCATGTTTTACAGCATCAGGTGATTTCTCGTTGCCTAGACTTGGACGACCTTTATCTCTTTCAGTAGGGTAGCCTTTATATTTTCTATTTCCTCCATTGTCTGGCTTTTTACCTGTTCCTCTCTCTGCTTTCTTTCCTCCTCCTCTTCTTCTTGGACTGCCTGGTTCATTTCCATAGCATGAGCTACCATGTGTTTCATTATCCAATACTGTTGGAGCATCTTATTAAATAGAGAGTTTCTGCTCCTAGTGTTTCCTGGGTCTGGAATTAGATCCTCCCATTCCCCTCGTGGAATTTCCTTGTTCTTGCTAATGGACCTCAACTCTCGTTCCCACCCATTGATTTGAGCTCAGATTTCCGGGGAATTCCTGACCATATACACATTGATCATGAACATGCTTTTTTCTGATTCTGGCTTCCTTCCTCTCCACTTCAGGTTGCTTCTTGTACCTTCTTCTTGGGTCCGAACTTGTTTTTCCTTCTTTGGAGCCATCTTGTTGCGGTCCTGAAACCTTGATTTTATTGTGTCTTTCCTACCTATCAAGACAAAAAACCAGAAATCAGTGCCTTTAATTTGTAATTCTGCTAAAATCCAATCAATTACCCCCTCAGCCTTAGCATGAAGGTCCCACAGGTGTTTTTGGCTCGCAATCCTGATCCACATCACAACCTTTCCTGCTGTGCGGCCCTCCCCCCTCCCCCCTCTCTCTACTTCCTTGGAATCCCCGTGTTGACCAACTTGGCTAGTCTCAGCAAACAAAACCATCTTCCCTCAGCTCCCCCCATCTTATGGGGAAGGCTTTTAACCCCCCTATGACCCAGAGGATTTCTGGGCTTAGCATTTCGCGAATTATCTAGACAACATACATGGGTAGGGCTTCGTTGCCTATCATGGAGCTCGACAAGACCCGACAAGGCAACCCTCCCCTCCCACCTCTCCTTTCTGGACATGAGTTGAACCCCCCTCTGGGGGCCAAAATTTTCATCACCCTAAACCTCATCTGCTCTGATGGGGTAAAGGTTATTCGTCCCCTTATCAGGATGGCGTCCTCCTATCTGACTATTGGTTGATGACTTCCTGTTTCTGGACATTTCAGAGAAAGAAAGAAAGGTGGGACATGAAAAAACATACCACCTTTCTTCATCGAAACCGGAGATGAGGGTTGGTCGTTGAGCCTCGCTGCCACCTTTCATTGATCCTTCATGTTTCGTGCTATACTGCATGAGCATTCCATCTGCCACCTTAAAACTTTGCTTGTAAACTCTCCTTTGTCCTCTCATCCTGACCTCCACTTGGCCATTCAATTCCCCGGCTCTCATCCCCGCGTCCCTTCTTCCCCGTGTCCCTTCCTCGAGATTTGGTGAAACCTGTATGTCCTCCTTTATTCTTCATAACTCCTACATTCCCCTGGCTGCTCCTGCCATATCCTTTCTTTACCCCCGATGCCACCTGTCGTCCTTCCTCTACCATTTATCCTGACTTCCCACACTCCCTCCAGATCTTTCCTTAATGAAGTCTTGGTTCTTTCTTCTTCCCCATCAAGTGGCCCTATCCTACCTTACCTGTCAGCTGCCTAGCTCCATCACTTATATCACTCCTGTCCTTTCCCACGAATATGTTGTCTTTCCCCACCCACTGCAATCTTTCCACGCAGTTGTTGCGTACCATCTGATCCTGGCCATTCGCCTCGGAATTACCATTACCACCCTTATCTACGTCGAGCAATTGTTTTAATCGGTCGCACTCCTCTGAGAGTAGCAGATCCATTCCTTCATTGTCTATCGCCTTTCCCCTATTCCGATTACCCCAGTTCTCTAACCAGTCAGCCAGTTTATTGCCTGAGCGCCTTACATCGGAAGGGATTAGATAGTCCATTTTGGTCAGGAGTTTCCGTATTTCTCCAATGAGCCATGCCATTCACCAGCTCTTGCTAATTTTTTCCACTGGTTTTTGCTGTTGTAATTGCCTTACCATGTCCACCACCAATTTAGAATCTCCCTCAATTTGGAGACTCTTAATTTTTACGTGTATTGCAATTTCCAGGCCTCGCTTCAGAGCATGCAATTTCGCTTCATTATTAGTGGCCTCCCTGCAGTCTATCACAAAGATTCTTAGGGTTTTTACACAGTCATTCCTAAAGACTCCCCTGATACCTACTTCTCCCGGATTGTGTTTGGTAGCACCATCGAAATTTAGTTTTATAAATCCCTGTGGGGGGTGTCTATACTTTTTAATTTCTGCCACTTCTCTGACTTGGTCTTTTCTTTGGACGTCCCCACTTACCATACTCTAGTTTACCTCTAGTCTCTTCAGGATTTTCTCCTCCGTTTGCGACACCTGCCAGTCCTCATCCTTCCATCTTTCTGTTAAAATTGTTTCTCTCATGTTCCTGATGGTTTGCTCCCATATGTCTGCTAGAGTTCGGTTTTCTGCCTTGAAAATTATACTATTCCGTGCCTTCCAAATGTTCCAAATCAAGAACCCAATGGAGAGTAGCCATGCATGATTTACCATCGGGTTTTGGTAAGGTTTCCGCGGCTAGTTTTCTATGGTGTTAATAATATTTTCATAATTTCTGTGACGTCACTCAAACATTTTGAAATGGCGTTCCCACAGGGTGTTGCTGACTATGCATCGATTCATCATGTGCTCCATAATCTCCTCCTATGAATTACAGAGTGCACAACGGGATGGTCCTTGTCGCCCCTTCCTCTAGAGCTGGTCCCAGGTAAGCGCCCTGCCATATAACATAGTCCAAACAAAGGACACTTTCGGCCAATGTTTTATTTTCCATAAATTTTTCCATTTTTTTGTTACAGTCTGTTGATTATATTTAGCTTTTAGATAATAGCCTTCTGTTATTGAAAATGTGCCTTGAATTCGGGTACCCCATCTTAGAATATCTTTCCCTGTTTTCCTCCCCACTTTACGGGATGCCATCTCCTTGTAATAATCCTGCCATCTATCTGAGTCATGGGCCCTTTCCCAGTCTTCTTTTTGTTTCCAGTTACGCCAGTATCCTCCTACACTTGGTTTCCAAAATTTGCCTACAACATTCTCCTCTACCTGGGACGTGAATCATGGATGGCTTGAAGGTTTTCCTTATGGATAAGCCTTTCACGTTGCTGCTATGATTCCTCCCAAAACCTGGCTTTATCTCCTGCTCTTATCTCCCAAAAGCTATAATCTCTTATCAGTTCTTTGTTACCCCTCACCAGGTTCCAAATTATGGAGCCTTTGGCCTTTGTTTGACTTCGCATTTTGTCTTCGAGTTCCCCTACTGCCTCATATTTCCTTTCCCAAATCACCTTCCACAAATCTTGGTCACCCTGTGTCCACCTTCACCAAAGCTTCTCCCCCATCACTTGGTAAAGAATGAAGGGGTCCCTTAATCCTAAACCTCCATCTTTGGAATGCCTACTTAGCCATTCCCACGAAATTAAGGCCCATTTTCTGGTTTTGCTGGTTCGCTACCAAAGAAATTTCTTGAACAAGGCGACTAGCTTTTTACTAATGGACTTTAGGATAGCTTGGCACGAAATATGGTAGATTGGAATAGCTTGCAGAACAACTTTTAATAGAATTAGCCGGCTCGGGGCATTCAATGAGTGAAAGGTCCAGTTGTCCATCTTGTTCCTGATTTTTTTAATTAAAGGTTCCCAGTTAGCTGCCCTGTATTGGTGCTCATTATGCATAATACCCAGGCATTTTGATGGGAAGGTTCCAATTCTGAAACCCATAGTGCATGCCAAGAATCTTTGGGCTACTAGCAAGGTGTTAAAGAAAAAAACTTCAGATTTCTCCTTATTAATCTTTGTCCCGTAAGCTTGATTGAATTTGGATAATGTTTTGACAATCTTTTGGGCCTCCTTGAGCATGGCCTAGCCATATAACATAACGTCATCTACGAATTGTTGGTGCGATACAGGGAGATCATTCCCACAAATTCATAGCCCTTTTAACTAATCCCTCGCGACTTGGTCCTTGACCAGCCTACCCAATCCTTCCGCGGCAAGGATGAAGAGGAACAGAGATAGGGGATCTCCCTATCTTAGCCCTCGCGAAGGGTTGAAGGCTTCGGTGGGGGTACCATTCAGCAAGACTGACATCACCGGGGTACTTACCATTGACAAGATCCATTTTATCCATCTTTGGTCAAATCCGTGGGCTTTGAGAATGCCTTCCGAGTACCCCCAACTAAGGCGGTCGTATGCCTAGCTAAGTATAATTTGATAAGCATCCCTAGGTTTCGAGAATTTTTCAGGGAGTGAATCACTTCCTGGGCCACTATAATTCCATCTGTAATCTACCTCCCTTTGACGAAACATGTTTGTTCCTGCGCTATGAGATCTGGCAGGATGGGCTTGATTCTATTTACCATAATTGTTGCTAAGATTTTATACACTACATTGCAGAGGGATATAGGCCTGATTCCCTACGGTTCGTCCGAACTTCCATTCTTCAGGATCAAAGCCAAGAATGTGGCATTCAGTCGCTGGTGCATTCATTTAGAACACCTTGATTCCTCCACTAAGTCTAGCAAGTCGTTTCCGATAAAACTCCAGGCTGCCTAGTAAAACTCAATGGTAAAGCCATCGATACTCGGGCCCTTATTCTTCGCCATTTTGTTAACCACTTCCTCTAATTCATCCTTAGTGATTACTCTGAGTAGAGCCATATTTTGTTCTCTGGTAACTTTCTTTGGGATATGTTGGCACACCTTGCCTATTTCCTCTGTTTTGTTAATATTTGGTTCTGTTAGGATGCCTTTGAAATGCTCCACCAGGAGCCGTTCCATTTCTTTCTGCTGCATCACTCTATTTCTTTGACTATCTTTCAATGAAAAAATTCTGTTGTGATGTCAGCGATTCAACATTGCTTTGTGGAAGAATTTGGAATTCTTTTCCCCCTCTTTTAACCATTAGACACGAGATTTCTATTTCCACAGAATTTCTTCCTGTCTGCGTCTTTCCTCCAGTTGATTGATTACCTTGCCTTCCTCCTCAGCCAACTCCTCGTTTCTTCCATCCTCTATGACTTGTTGTTGTATTCCTTCCAATCTGGTCTGAAGTTTTCCTTTCTCCTGTTGGATGTTGCTGAATTCTTCCCTATTCCATTTCTTAATTTTTCTCTTTATTTCCTTAAGTCTGAGCTGGAACGTGTGCATTTTGTTCTGGCCTTCCATTCCCCTCTTGCTTTCCTTCCACCAGTTCCTTACTTTGTCTAACAAATCTGGAGCTCTAAGCCAAAAGGATTCAAAACGAAAGGATATCTTTTTATTCTAATCGTTCAAAGCTATTTCTAGCTTGATTGGCCAGTGATCGTACCCTATAGAGGGTAGAATAGAGGCTTCATAGAAAATATCCAACCCTATTATGTGCTCAGAGACTAGAAATCTATCTAATCTTGATGCAATTTGTTTGGCCCTACCTCTTCTATTGTTCTAGGTGTATTTCTCATTTATAGTAGGGATATCAACCAACCTTAATTCTACTTGGACATCTCTGAATCTTTCCATCTCCGGGTCTTCTCTTCTTATTCCACCTTTCTTCTCTTCTCTAGATGTTATCAAGTTGAAGTCTCATGCAATAATCCATCTATGCTCCTGGTGCATATTTTTAAGTTTTTCTAAGTGGTTAAGGAATAGGCCTCTATCAGCCTGGGTATGGGGCCCGTAGACAACCGACACCGCCACCCATTCACTTTACCCAATGAGTCTGAATCTTCTAGTCAGGATTCTTGGCATTCCTATCCACCAATCTGATAGGACTTTTGTTTGATTCCAAATAATTGTTATCCCTCTTGCACTTCCTTTGGCGTCTATGGTTACGAGTTCATATCTTGGTTTTATTTTATTGAGAATTTCCTCCATCTTCTGACCTGAAATTTTAGTTTCTTGAATAAGCATGATTTGTGGTTTGTCCTTCCTTAGTCTTGCCACTAAATGTCTCTGTTTCCCTTTGCTGTTTAGGCCTCTAATATTCCATGATGTCAAAATCATTGGTTAACTTGGGATAGGTTTTGAAACACTGCTGACAGCGGAACCACTCTCCCTATGTTCACCAACATTTCTCCCATTAGTTGGATGGAGTCCTTAAGATTTTTCCTTCCTCTTTCCCCCCCCCTTTCCTTGTCCTTGCTAATATGTTCTGCTTTCCCTCTAGCCCTCTTGGTATTCTTCTGGTGTAGCTTTACCTTTTTCCAGTTTAGCCTTATACTGCTAAAAGGTTTCTGCATACATTCCTCCATTCATTCAATATTTTTCTTAAGACTTCTTCCTCTTGACTTAAATCTTCTCTATTTGTCTCCAAGTCTATCTCCATTTTTTCTGCTAGTTCTTCCTGTTCCTTACCTTTATCCATGGTCTCACTTGGGGCTTTCCTTTTTGTGTGGTTTCTTTCACCGCTCGCGCTATTGTCTAACTCCTTATCCTATTGATTTTCCATGGTTTGGTCCTCCTCTTCGCCCTCTTCCTGTAATATTTCAAAGCTGTTTGATTTCTCTAGGGTTGTTTGTTTTTCCTTCTTGTCTTCCTTGGAGATTTCTTTATTTATTTTCCTTTTACTTTTCACCTCTTGGAATCCTTATTGGTCAACTGCCCCTTTCTTTTGCAAGGTACTCCTCCTTTCTTCTTCTTCCCTTGTAATCGGGCATTCCATAGCCAGATGGCCATGGTCATGACACTTACAGAATCTAAATGGAATGTGCTCATAGTCTACATTTTGCTGCCAAACTTCTTCATGATACTCTAGCTCCAGAGTATCTGGGATGGGGTTTGCTAAGTTCATATAGACACATATCCTAGCATACGAGGTATACCTTCCTTTCTTCGTGGTTTCTGCTATTTTCACAAAACTTCCTATTGAGTTTCCTATCCCCTCCAATATTTTTGAATCCCAGAAATCTATAGGTAACCAAAATAAATGAACCCAGACTGGCGCTGCTAGAAATTTTTCCTTATCAGGGTTGTAGCATTCCTCCCAATAACACATAAACATACCAACATTATAATAGAAATAAGGACCATTTTCAAAAACTTTTTCCTTATCTTGTAGGTTTGAGAAAACTACCGTAAAGAAACCCTTCGCTCCCAGCTTGAGCTCAATGTGGCCTTAGGGCTGCCATTTTTGCTTAATCCACTTGGTAAGGTCTCCTTCCAATGGCCAAACTCCTACGAACTTGCAGATAAGGGCATGATCCTTCATATAACTTCTATACCTTTCTAGTTTATTCGCTGGAATCACGAACCTGGGTCTCTCCTCTGCACATGGCAAGCATCTTCCCCTGCAGCCTGCCTACCAAGTTGCTCCCAACACCGGTCCAACGTTCTGTTTCTCCTTTGTTGGCTAATTGTTCTGACTGTCTCCTGTCACCGTATCCCAATAGGAGGGGATCTCTCCCATCCTGATGTCTTCTGTCATGCCTTTTGTCTCTCAGTTGTCTGCCTTTTCTTCTGCTATATCGCTATGTTGTCTGCACCCTGGCCTTTCCTTCGCTCCTCCCCGAGGGTTTTACCACCTTGCCGCCATTAGGTTTTTGGTTGCAGAGCATAATTAATTCATTTTTATTTATTAAATTATTATTAATATAATTTATAAATTATTATTAATATATTTGTTTTATTATCTTATATATTATTATTATTATTATTATATAATATTGATGAGCCCTAGAAATGGGTAATTATATAGGCTCATTTTACCTCTTAATTTGACTCAATCCACCATTCTCATTATTTTATTGCATGTTTTTCATTATATTTATGCTAATAGAGTGAATTGGGTTAGTCATTTTGCCATGTAGTCTAATGTGTGCTTTATGCAGATTTTTTGGTCAATTTTGGACAAAATCAAAGGATTTATGAGCAAATGGCAACAAATATCCGAGGAAAATAGGGAAGAGGATGGGGTGTCTCCTTCATTTATGATCCCTTTCCTCGAATCCTCCATCAACAACTCAGAGCATAAGCAGCCAAATTGATGCATCCAAGGGGCAGTCGAGCAAGTAAAGAAGGACTATTGTTTATCTCTAGTTCTGGGAAGCTGAGCTCCTTGATTTTAGGAAGGTTTTTGGCGGACTCCATTTGTATAAATAAGGGGGCTTAGAGCCTGAGTAGGTTAGCCAGTTATTAGTATAATTTTTTCACTTCTGTGCAGCTCTTGTTCAACTCAGTTTCGAGCTTCCTTTTTTAGGACAGTTTTTGTAATGTGACTTTTATTTTTGATAATTGAGATGAAACAGTTTTTGAGCCAGCACTGATCTCTTTCAGAGGGCTAAAGCTCTTGGGTTAGGGCCCAACCCAAGTTACCCGACACCTCTTTCTTTGTACTTATATGTTTTTTCTTTAGTTCATGAGTTAATTTCTATTACATAGATTCATTTTACTTTGTTTAGATTAGGTTGCTTTTGATGGTTTGCATAGTTGTTTTGTTTTAGTTGCTCAAGTAGGTTAATGCAGTGATAGACTAAGATTAAAAAAGGCCAATAGAAGGTCCTAATCTCCTTTCTCCCTTTCTGGGACTATGATTTGAGGTCAAGGCACTACTGCTGCCACCAAAAACACAGATTTGCTCTCCCATGCAATTTCTAGTGCAATGAATTGATTTGGAAAGATTAATGTATTGCTTCAGATTTAGTTGCATAGATCATTTCTTGTTATTTTAAAATAGATATCTCTACCTGCTTTTCTATTCAAAGGTTACTGTTCAGCATTTTCTGGTTGTAGGTCAGAAATTAGGTCAAGCTAGAGAAATTTATGTTTTCATGGTATAATTAGTCCTTTCTTTCATTAGTATTTGTAAGTAGATATATAGATCTCTTGCAGGACACCTCAGCTCACCATACATCCATAAAGTATCCAACACTATATCACTTCTCACAGATTTCCCAAGTCATTCACAACATTTCTTCAATCTGCCCTAATTTCTGTATTTCTCCATAAGCTGCCCTTTTGCCATTTGAACAAATCCAACCATCATGTTCCCTCTTAATATTCCTTGACAAGCTCCAAAAACCTCAACACCTTCATCTAG
Source organism: Pinus taeda (assembly GCA_000404065.3). Classification (NCBI taxonomy): domain Eukaryota; kingdom Viridiplantae; phylum Streptophyta; class Pinopsida; order Pinales; family Pinaceae; genus Pinus; species Pinus taeda. Next base: position 291,307 of record APFE031128306.1, read on the forward strand.
CCTTTAGTTACCCTTTTCCATCATTTTTCCACCTTCAAAACTTCCAAAAATAGCTCTTAGCCTCCTCCTATAGATCCTCCTGTAGATCCCCTACAGCCTCTTGTAGAATTCCCTGTAAGTGGTTTTTCGAAATCCGATTATAATGGAAGTCTTCAGAAAGGTACTAGGGGCTTCTTAGGACCTCTCCACACCTTCCTCCACCTCTTCAAAAACCAAGTCCATCTTCCTTTGCCACCAAACCTCTGCACAATCACAACTGGATAAATTACAAGCATAATAATTTCACATAAAAACACTCAAAAGCACAAAAAGATGTTTTCTTCTCATTTATTTTTAGAAGTAGCCTGAATAAATGCAATTTACCTTTTCCAGTAGTCAATGGCACTCATCGTATCAATTTCTATACCTTTTTCTGCAAAAGTAGCGTTAGTTGGATAAATTAGGGTTTGCTAGGGTTTGCCTTACATTCCAGTCTTCTTTCTCTTTCTACAAATAAAATAGCCTCTGTAGATTTAGATTTCTTTCATCATGGTTAAAAGCTTCTTCTATAAATTCATAGAAGTTGGCTTGAGCTCCTAGTGATCTTGCGCCAACTGACTAAGTGACAGCCTGCAGTAAGAGCTAGTACTTGTGCATACAGCACCGTCACTTCCAAGTTTGTTACGAACTACCGGGTTGATAAAAGTAATGTAGGAAGCCCCAAGAGTTGCAACATTATTGCTGAAATATTGGTGCTCACTAAATATAATATATATAATAGTAATAATATAATAATTATTATAATAGTAATAATAATAATATTAGTTATTATTATATGGTTCTTATATTTATATTAATAATATGGATAATAACATTAATTATTAATATTATTGATAATTGATATATGTGCTTAATGTAGGTCTATTGGCGTTTATCAACCACATTTATTAATGTGGTTGTGCTAGTAAATAAGTAAATCACAATATGAATAGATATTTATTAAAAAAAAAACATTATTCAATTAAACATTTAATTATATAAATTAGTCGAATGTTTACAATCTATTGAATTAAATTAAGTCAGAGCATGTGCATTTATCATATAATTCGGAAACATAACTTAAATATATTATTAGAATATATGAATATGTGGCAATTTTTTGGTTATATGGATGCATATGTAGATAGATATATAGATTACCATGAAAAAACACAATATTTAATATCTTATAAGAGTAAACATAATATACATATATATGTCTTAATGACTATTCCAAAGACATATCTTTGTTATCATCATTTAAAAAATACTTTGCAATGATTATCTAGATGAAATATTATAGTCATCCTTAAGCATTTTCTTCCACTATATGTGCTTGGAAGCACCGAAATCAAAACTAGATCCTACAAAAAAATTGGGCCCTTACAAATCACATTTTAACTTTTGTTAAATTTGGAACAAAGAAGAGAAATATACATCATTTAAAACTCAAAATAGAGAATGAATAGATTATGGAAGGAGGGTTCCAACCTTATGTTCAATCATTGTCTCTTGCTACAATGTTAACTCTCCTTTAGATAATTGTTTTCTCAGTAATTTCCATAAAGATGCGAGAGAAAAATATCTAAAAAGTTTAATATTTCTTTAGAAACCTTGTTCATGGTTGTGTTAATTAACAGATTCTATATATGGCTTCTATATGTTTCTCAATCCATAGGAAATTTAGAGTCACCATTACCTACAACTTGTTAATAGTTTTCTTAAATACACATTTTAGACTAATTGTAAGGCACACAATTCAACTCTATTATTTATCCCTAAGCCTACTACATACTTGAAAAATATATTTTCACATTTACTTAAAATTCCTTTGACAAACATTATAAAAAAAAATTGCATGATGATATTTGGAGCCGTTAGAATTTGTTAATAATTGACTTGTAAAAGTTTCCGTGACTCTTCATAGGTGAATGTAATATGATGTGAAACTTTTATGGGAGGAATAACATTACCTTGCAATATCATATTATTTCTTGTAAGCTAAAATCCCATAGTACAAAAAAAAATCAAGGCCTTATTGGTAGTTACGAATTAATATTTATACCAACTCTCAAATAAGCTAATAGGCAGTCTTCTCTTCACCCATTTTTACCATTATATAACTAAGTTCTTCATTCCAAACCTCCTGATAATATGAGAAATGCACAAATAGGTGATCCACACTTTTCTCATTTTTTTAAACATAATACAACTTCTAGGACCATGCTAATTTCTCTTTTCCCTTGTCCCCAATCAAAATTTTCTAGGCATTTTGAATCATTTGAAAATCCCCTTTTTGAAAGAAGTATTTAATTTCTAGATTTTATTCATTGACATTTTTCCTCCCCATCTTCTTCTTCTACCATTCTAACTAAGAACCCTAATTTTACAATATAGCCTCTAACTTATTTATTCATTTACCATGTTATTTCATTTTCTTTCTCATAAGTTTTAGGGCACTAGGATTTAATATATTTGTATAATAATATATATATATATTAAATATAATATATATATATATTATAATAAAATATATATATATAGTGCATGTGGTTCACGAGCACCCTGGTTAGTGAGTGATCGCTACGTCCACGGAAAAATCTGGGCTTTAGCTTGGCTAAATCGCCCCTCGGCCTACTGCAAGACCTGACCCCAAGGGCTTCGGGTGGATTCGACCCTATGACCTCCCGATGGTGAGGCACAGTTTTTGACCAACTGAGCTAACCCTTGGGTCTTAAAATATCTGTATATTATTTTCATTCTTCTTTTAATTCACCCTATTAGTTTAAGTCACTTGAACTATTCCAATCTTGTCTCTATTTAATATATAGACTATGAGATTTTGTATCTCCTAAACTAAAACATTATCACCTATTAAGAGAATTTGTAAAAACATTCAATAGCCTATAGTTTGCAAAAAAACAAATCCAAGGATCATTCACTATATTTATCAAAAACCCTTTTCTTTCTTTTCTCCATATATTAGTCCTGATGATGAGTCTGGGTCTAGACTCGAAACTTCGACCAATATCAAGATGAACACTGTGGAAAATCTGAATTCCTCTTAGAAACCACACCACAATAATATGCAATCCAAAATCATTCACTATCCTAACCCAACCACTTTTACCTACTTTCCAAACTAACCATTTACCAACCAAAGGGGAGGATCTAATCATATATTTCTAGATCATTGGTGCTCCTAAATGTGGATTCCTATTACTCCTTATCCAATACTCATATATGCCTCCTCTTAAATATTTTTCCATCGTCACTCTTCCCCATATGCCCTCATTGTGGATGTGGATGTTTGTAAACTATCCAGAACTAAATATTGATTAAAGAAATCTTAAGACCCCCTTCACTTGTCTCTTTCTATATTTCCAATTTGATCCATCTACCAATGGAAGCCCCTCCTTTTCTTACTTCCTTGTCTACTTTAAATTGAAATAATTTCTTATAACTTTGTATAGGCTCTCTTTTGGAATAGCTAGTAGACCTAAATATTTTCAAAAATGAATTTAACAAAAGTCAACCTACAACCATGGGATAACCATCTAAAAACCAATTTGTCACTTTGTCCTCAGTATTTTTGTATAACCAATGACATTTGGTAAATTCATAGTCATTATGTTTTAAATGAAAAGCCAATTAATTTATTCCTTTATCCAAGAAATAAAATTAAATGGGAATATTTTTGAAACCTATCTCTCCATTTATTCCACCAACCATTAAAGAGAATGAAATATTTTGGAAACTTTTCTTCCATACCAATTGACTTGCAATACAAGTTCAATGTTTATTTGTATTTATTCATCTCTTGTAATGTTCTTAATCCAAATTGCATTAAATCATTAAATAAAAGGAGATAAGCCATATTGATTAAGCCTACTACCTTTGTCCCCTTAATATTCCCTTCTCCTTTTGATGTTTTGATAAGATTTACTAAATCCACTATGACCAATAAGAAACGTAAAGGGGATATTAAAGAACCTTTCCTAATTCCCCTTGAAGCATAAAATTTTATTAAAGGATAACCATTAACAAGAATTACAAAAGATGGTCAAGATAGGTAGCCCAAAATCCAATTCACTATTTAAATTTCCATCACCTTTGAATCAAGATTAGTCTTAGGTACAACCAACATATCTTTTCGTACCACCTTTCCAAACCATTTTTCAAACCATTTTAACCACTTTTATTGAATTCCCTTTTTGGGTATTTATTTCCTAGATTGTGCTAATATTTTTGTATATTTTGCATAATTATGGAATAATTTAGTGTTTTCACCACCTTTCAATAGTCAAATGGCTCAACTATTAAGCCTCCAATCTACTTCCTATTTTCCCAACAATCTCTTCCTTTTTCCTTATATATGTTAAGGTACTATAGTTATTGTTTAGAAAAAAAGTCATAATCATTATTATCAAACACCCTACTTATGTATCCCTATTCTTACCTTTTCAGTATTTTCCTCTCTTTAGGTTTTCTTCTTCCCATTCAATTACCAGTTTCTTTGTTTTTGTAAGATTCTTGAAAATTTGGGACATAACTAATTCCCATAGGTTTTTATCATATGTATACCAATTTTATACAACCAATTCTTTGAAATATGCCTCCTCTAGCCAAGTATAATTAAATTTGAAGGGAGATATTGACTGCTAAGTTTATGATTCAATTTGTAAAAGGATAGGTAGTGATTTAAGGATCCCCTATTACACAACCAAGAAGTAATTATGTTAGCTTCATATTCTATTCTCTCTACAATTAAAAAGATATCTAGCAAATTTTATATTTCTTTTGATATGACCCCAAGGGGGGGCATATAGGGTTAAATATATATGTTATGACCCAAGGGGGTGAATCTATAAGATTAAACATATAAGAAAAGGGGTAAATATCTATGTAATAGTGGTGAGACTATTAAAGGGCCACATGTGCAATATGTTAATAAATATATATAGATATGACATAGTCAGAGTCATTATCGAGGGATGCAATTTAAATGCATGAATATGTTGGTGTATATGAATGTAATAGGGTATTTGAAGGAGGTTCCACTATTATTTAAGAATTTATTATGTACAACTCATGTCTCTTATTTATCTTGGAGTTGTGCTCCATACTTACATTTTGTGCACATGGTGTATACCCCAACTTAGTGTGTTAAGTATGATGAAAAACATTTGGGATCAAAACATACAATCAGTGGGGTTGACTCCTTCAAATGAGTCATCTTAGAATTTTGACAATAATTTTTGTATGAAATTTCATATAGCGAAAATTTAGGAGCTTGAGGAAACACAACATAGTACATGTGCTAAAATTTTTATACTTTGGTCATTATACTTTCAAAAATATAGGATGTAGAAATTAGGGTTTTTGACTAGTCTTAAAACCAATTTCAAAAAGTGTTCAAGGTAAATAAATCATATAATAATCTATAAAAAAAATAAATTTAGTGCCACTAGTTTCATTGCAAATAAGATGAACCATAGAATTTCAAGTAGACATTTTAGAATCATATAATAAAAATTATACAGGTGGTATTCCTTACCATTCTTGTCCTTGGAAGGGGTCGAAAATCAATAAGTTTTGGAAGATTTACCATACATTTCACTTAGCAAGTCCAAATTTGGTAACGAAGACATATCAATATACTACAAGACAAAATTTTAGACATATAAGTATTGAAATTTCAAAGACACATAAGGAGAAAGGCCAACAAGATAGTCTACAAACCAAGGTTTAAAAGGTATTTTAACTTACAATTGTCATATATTTTGGTTGGGATGTTTGTTTGATGTGATTTTAAATCTAATGGAAGGAGAATCTAGAAGATACTATCAAAGTTATCATAACTACTTGAGATCATTATTGTTAATATATTAAGGATATAAGTTGAAGGTTCAGGTTAGAGCTAAATTAAGAATCAATGGCAACACATATATTTAGAGGAGTTGAAGATGAAGATGAAATTGATTTTATGGAATGTTTTCACATTGGAAAGAAATAAGTCTTGATGAAGAAGGTTAAAAAATTGAAATAATAAAATATTAGAAAGGGAATGTTGGAAAACTATGATTCAAGAGAATACTTGAAAATTAAAGATGAAAAAATCAAAATGTTGTGCAAGAATAATTAATACCTTCTTAATTATGGTAAGAATGTGAAAATGCATTTACATTAGTTTGAATCAAAGAATAGGGATGAAGATACTGTTAGGTGTGGAGATAAATTATCTTTTTGATTAAGAGGTCTTGTTTTAGTTGTGTTTGGATCCTAGTCCCTGATAGGGGGGTGTTGTGGGTGTGGGGGGGGGGGGGAGCATGTTTTGGATCCCTCTCTATAGGGGTTTGGGGTAAGAACCCCTAAAAGCAAAATTTAGATAAGAATTGCCTTGTAAAATATTGTAATTTTGTAGTCAATCTGGATTGCTCATTAGGTGAAATATCTGATGATATAAGTTATGTTAATTTCAGGTTTTTCCCCTAGAAGGAAACCCTCGGTTTATATGAGGGAATTGTATTTCGGTTGCATGTGAGGAAAAGAGAGGATATTGTGTGAGAGAAAAGAGGAAGTTGTATTGGATTTGTTGTACGTTGTATCTCTTCAATTTGCCAGAATATTAAAGGAAGGATTGGTTGTTTCTCCATGGACATGGCACAATCTAGGTGAACCACGTATATTTGTGTCTCTCTTGTTTTATGATTTTCTATGTTTGTGTTTCTGCAATATTTTATGTGTTTCAATGCTCTTTTATTTAATTTCTAATATATATTACCACAAAATAAATATGAAATTTATAAGAAGGTTAAGAAAGCCCTAAATATTGATGAGTTAAAATCATAAATGTAATCTAGAATTCACTAAAGATGTAAGAGTTTAATAGATGGGGTCACATTACAACTTCAAAAGGAGAAGAAAGATAATATTCAATAAGGTCAATATTATATACTCAAATTTGAACTTCGTATAGAGGATTATGTCAAATATAATGGTATTATCTCAAAGGCTAGAATAGTAGAATAACAAGAAAAGAAGATAGAGGATTCCATTTTCTTTGAAAATAATATAAATGACATAGGTGTGTATAATGAATGAAATGTGAAACCATATCAACATCCTCATTACCATGGAATTTTTCAAGAAATAAAAGAAGAATGATATCACTCTACAAAGGAAGAAGATGGAATAATCAACATTTTTATATAGCAACAACTACCACAATTTGGAGATGTCATACTAATAAAACATGCAATGAAAGGAAAGAAATAAAATAGCTAGCAAGGATTAAGACCAAAAACAATCAAGTTTTGATGGATTAATAATCATTAGTGGTAATAAGAAAGTATTAATATAAGGAAAATCTATTACTTGTTTTAATATAAGGAAATCCTATTATTTGCATATATTTTAGGAAAAATATTTTTAAGGAAGGTACAAAGAGAGAGAGAGAGGAGAGAGATATATATATATTATATATATATATAATATATATATATATATATATTATATATATATATAATATTAGAGAAGATAGAGAGAGAGAGATAATAGATAGAGAGAGATAGAGAGAGAGAGAGAGAGAGAGAGAGAGAGAGAGAGAGATGTGATTTTTATATTTTAATGTATTATGATATTTAGAGGAGGTTCTCCTATTCTTTAAGGATTTATTGTATAATTTGTCTCTCTTATCTATCTTGGAGTCACACTCCATGCTCATGCTCATTTTTGTGTACATGGTGTGAAATCTATTTTAGTGTGCTAAATGAAGTATTTGGTACAAAATATCCTCCCTGCCACTTCTTTAGGCCTTCCAAGTAGGGACTATTTGAAGAGGAGCTACCTCAATTAACTCCCCATCTTCAAAAATATGAATGAAGTGATATGCTAGAGGATCTTGTCTTGTTGAATCTCCCTAAAATTCCCTAACCTTCATGGTCAAGTTGAGATCTACCCAAGTGATGAAAGTATGTCCTCTTAGAATACCTTGACGAATTATAGGATCACATAATGCCTTCATATCCCTATAAGTCCCATATATATTATATTATTCTCCTTTCCTAATTCCATAAATTTTAATTTCAGTTGAATAATTGTAGACAACATGGAGGTTGACATTGGGCTAATACTATTATTCAAACCTAATAAATGGTCTTCTCCATATAGTTAACATGAGACCCAATCCTTTGAGCATGAAGACAAAACTTCTACTACTTTTTCCCTTTAGTCATTATTTATTTAATTAATATATCCAATGAGTAATTGATAGGATAGCTATAGTCCTGAAAAATAAGGGCATCAAAACCTCATTCAAACCCTTAATAATGATGAGAATGATATCTCCAAAGGATAGTATTCATAACCACCATCAGAAAGGTGTCTACAAAATTTTGGGCTCATTGGTTTATGCTATATGGGAGAAACATGAGTTCCTTCAGAATTAGGATGAAGGAGCATGGGACTAATATAAAAAATGAAAGTTTTCACACTTCATCCCTTGTAGAACATTCACACAAAATTAAACACCATGCATTCCTTGAAGAGACTCAGATCCTTTCCATACAAGACCACTACTACAAATCATGCACTGGAGATCGTTAAGAACCCAAAAAACCTCAATGGAGATGGTGGTTTGGAGATTAGTAGGATTTTTATCCCATTAGTAAATCAATCAAGAACACTCAACAATCAACCAAGGATGCTCAAAAATTAAAGATGATTATTTTCCCTTCTTTTTTTTTCTCTTTTTTCCCCCTCTTTCCCGTTTTTCACCCTAACCCTAATTTTTATTCTTTGTTTTTATTTTATTTATGCATTTAATATTCTACAATATTAATAATAATATGTTTATTTATTTATGATGTTATTATTTTTTGGTCTTAATAAGCTAGATGTTAGTATTATTGTATAGATTATTAGTAAATATTATTATTATAGTATTATTAAGATTAATTCTATAGCCTTAATTATAATATTATTACTATAGTAATATCTCTGTATTAGTTTACTTTTATTATTACTTTCCATACTTTTTTCTTTTTATTACCTTTTTAATTTAGCCGAAATTGTGTTTTATTACTATTGTTTCTTGATATAACGCTTCACTACAACATCTATCTAACACGTCACTACAAGATTTCATTGAGTGCCTCTCAATGCAATAAGTATTCACATTATTAATTGAGTACTATTGTATTAATAATACACCATAGTAAAGACCAAGTATTAACAATATTTATGATTTTTTATTATATTTCCATTGAAGGTGTTGGAAATCCATCAACCAAGGGAGTATCACCAATGTGAAGTCCCAATTAAACCCTATATCGTTTGGAATATGAGCCCCAATTGGAAATACAGTTGGTTTCCATTATCCTTAGGTATTTTCCTTGGCTTCCATTATTAACATAAGAGGTTATATAAAAAATCTTTGAAACAAGTATGTAAGTTGACATTGTGAGGCATATAATTGTCATGTTTATAAGGGACTTTCACGGTAAGGAGAAAGAGAGTGAGCTTCTAGAATAAAAGCAATCATACCATCCTAAAAGAGACAGACAAGAGCATAAGAGAATTGAAATTTAGTTTTTAAAGTAGTTCACAAGACAACCATAATCATGAAACCAAATAAAACACACCTTCAAAAAGGTAAGTACCAAAGCCATCGAAATAATTCAATTTCCTTAGTACATGTGAATAAAACACATACTACAAACATATAAAGGATAACATCACTATATTCATGGTACATACATGAAAAGGTGTTTCCTCATTGAGCTTCATATATTAAATGGAAGTTCCAAGATATACAAGTACAATGCTGCCACACTAGCCCCCATAGTGGAACACTAGGTCACCACTTACTCCTCCAAAGAAATATATTCTCTCCTATGCCAATACTAGAGAAATCTAAGGTGGGAATTTCAAGTTTGAGGGTGTATTTATAACAAATGAGGCTACTCTCCACCTCCCATGTGATTCTTGACCTCCCTCATGACTCTTGAGCTTCTACAATGACTTTTTGAATTCTTACATGACCTTTGTGCTTATATATGAATTTAGAACTCAATAGTGATTCTTCATATTCCACGTAGGACACTTGGTCTTCCAGATATTTTACATTTTCTAATTTTGGAAAATTACACAATTACATTCCATAAATGATGTGACAAGGAATTATGGCTCATGTGAATCTTGAGATGACTCTTGACAATGATGACATGGAACTTCATGATCATCTAGCATTGCCAAGTTGTTCCTTTTGCTACCTCCTTGATATCTTCATGATGGATATTGCATGTGGTTTGTCTTCATCCTCCAAGGGGTTGATTGATATGGAGTCTTCATCTGATCCTGATCTTTGATCTTCTATCATAAGTGATTAGCCCCAGTATTGCAACAAGGATGCTGCAACTCCTAGGGAGACCAACTTTACTTTATCAACCTGGTCTTCGTACAAACTTGGAGTTGACAACATTATATGCACAGTAGATGCAACAATCCACTCTTGTCACTTTTCAACTAGGGCGATACACCATAGGGTTTTTCAAACCAGTCTTCTATTAGCTAGAAGGAGGCTAGCCACTGACAGTGAATGTAAAGCTATCATTAATGTAGAGAGTAAATTCTTGTCGATTTTAGAAATATAAAAGCGTTGAATGGGAAGTGCTATGAAATGACATGAAATTACCTACCTAAGAGTTAACACACAGTACTTGTAGAAGATACCTAATTAACCTTGCATACTATCATATAGCTATCTGGACGAAGTAGGCATGGAAATTATCCTCACACTACTATGACTGATGTATGCATGCACTAGCTAAATACTGCAGAAAAGAGTCTTTTGATTGTCCATTTAGAAATGTAAATTCTAAGCTACACAAGATGATATTTTGTAGGGGAGGAAGGAATGGAAAATTTGGTCCAAAATGGAATTGAGGGATATGGAAGACAAGTTGAGGGCCTACCCTAGGCTGAGATAATAATTTCTACCCAAAACAATCCCAAACAAGATGCTATACGGTTTCATGTAGTTACTATCGGATGTCATGGTTTACTACAAGAAACTTGTTGAAAGCTATAGGAAGGTAGGGAAGGTGAAATGAAGTGTTGGGAAAATGTATGATGGTGGAATGAGGTATTGGGGAGGTGCACACTACCCAAGGATCAACCCAACTCTTCAGGATGGTTGGATTTGCTCAAGGTGGCTATCCAGGGTGGCTACAAAATAGAAATTTGAATTAGTGGTTGGCAGGCTTTCGCGGTAGGTGCAGAAGACTTAGATGAGGCTGGTGGACTGAGTTCCTCCCTGCAAATCAAAAACTCCTAAAACAACATATATTCGTTTCTTCATTCATGCACAACTTTATGTAAATATGGAAAAGATGAGTTGAATTTGAAAAAATTGTTTTATTGATGGCTAATGACTAAATCTATGAAATGAAATACTTATAGACTACAAGAAACTCAGGAAACAAAAATGACAATTGCGGGTGCTTCTAGGAAATTATGAATAATGATCTACTTAGCAAGAAATCCTAATCTATGCAATGATCAAAAGATAAATATGTTTTTTGGGTTGTGAGAGTGGGGCCCTCAAACCATGATCCCATAAGGGAGATAAGGAAGAAGCCACTGCCACAAGATTTTTTGAAGTATTTTCTTTCACTACTATACCACTAATCCACTACTTTAATTAATGGAAGAAAAACTAAACAATCATTCAAATACTTGTTAATTAACAAAGTAGAAATAGCTTCAATAGCTAACTATGATTCTAATCTAAGAATACGTGTATAAAAATAGGAACCTATGCTACTAGGGTTGGGTCCTAACCCAATATCTTTAGCCCTCTGAGTCAACTCAGTGCGGGATCAAGAAAAACCTTTTCATTATCATCAAAATTTCAAGAATAACATAAGAATAACAGTCACAATATCTTAGCTTGAAATTGCCTCTTGGCTACAATAAATAGTCAAACCTAATGAGGCCCTTAGCCTTCTTATTTATACAAACTGAAACTACTAACAACTTCCTAAAACTTAGGGAGACTTGGCTCCCAAACTTGATAATTACTCGTCTTCACTGTCAGTGGCTTGGATGCCAATAGACTCAGTTGGCTTGGCTTCTTGTAACTCTAATATGATGAGATCTGGTGGAGGAATCTTTGAATGGTTGAAGAGTTAAGGGGGGAGACAAAATCTCCTAAAATCCCTCTTTCTTGTCCACTTTGAGTTCCTGCTTAAATTAGCCCAAAACTACTCCAATTCCTGCATTTAATACATATTATAAGGCTACATGACATAAAATATCACCTTTACTCTTCTCACTAAGCAAAATATAATAAAATATGTAAATAAGTGCGAGAAAACTTGATTTTCATAAGCAAGAGAGTGGCATTAAGGCCCATATAATTTACCTATTGATGAGTCTCATCAACACCCCCCTACTGAAGGTGTTGTTCATCCTCTGAGCAAATTAGTTTATGTCCATATCGTTCATAGCTCTTGTGGTCTCTCTGACATCCTAGACCTCTGTTGATGGAGTTTCCTCTTGAGGATAGAACCTTGCATGTTTCTCTATTTTTTCCCACTGCTTTATTTCCTCCTCTCCCTTCCTACCTTCTGTTAGACCCAACAACAAGGGTGAATTGAGTTTCAACCCAATCCAATTGATTTTTAGTCTTTTTATGGCATTCTTATATAGTGGGGTCCTTTCCAATGCATTCCTCATTCTCTCAAGGGAATGCTACTCTCTAATCCTTAGACTATGTGGTAGGTTGCTCCATCTCCTCTCGCATGCTTGTTGGCCTTCATTTCCCAACAACCTCAAGGCATCTTCAAAATGGGTAATGGCTTGTTCTTGTGTAGCTAGGTATCTTGGTGCAAGTTAGGCATCATTAGAGATGATATTGTGGGTGCTAATGAAAACCATTGAATTCATTTGTTTTGTTATGATGTAAAGGGGTTCCCATTCCTCCTTTCCCAATATTCTCTTCACCCCCTTAGCCCTGGCCTCCTCATGACTCATCCATGATGCAAGGGCCATTAGTTGTAAATCCCTTAACTTTTCAGTGGGGTCCCACACATTCAAATTTGTTAAGGCCAAGTTGTGTAGGTAAAATTCAGATATCTTGGCCTTATCTTCTAGGGTGCCTTTGTCAAACAATTCAGTGAATTGCTTATAGCCTTGGAAAGGAATAGTCCCCTGTTGTGCTAATGTCTTGATCTGAAATTGCAGCAAATGATCTTTGAGGTATAGTGCATATGATATTGATGGCATCCTATACTGAAGTGACTCCATGGAGAGGATTTCCATGGTGGCCAATTGGCTCTCGTTTTCCTGCAACTACCTCCTTAGCCATGTGTTTTCTGACTCTAGTTGAGATCTCATAATTTGTTCCATGTCTCTCATCTTACTCAACTCCCTACCCATCTCTAGGAGTTTCTCTTCCATATGGCCTACATCCTCTACCTTCTTTGATTTGGAAATTTTCATCTAGTTGTAGGTTTTAACCCCGTACATAAATTACCTACATACGAATTCTAAATCACAGGAAAAATAAAAATGCGAGAGCATAACACATAAAACACGGATCCCAAAACCGGGACTACCAGCTTGATTTTTCATTATTTTCTTTTAAATGTTACAATACATATTTATACATGTCGAAGCATCCAATACCATGGACCGAAAACCATCGCGTCCAAAACCATGGACTGAAAACCATCACGTCCAAAAAACATGTGTGAAAATCATGGACAAAACCATAGGTGGGTCCGCCCAACCTAACATAGGGTCCAAAACCAAAATTTTCCTGGGTGCTGCCCTGGACCCCATAAAGTGGGTTACGGGTACCCCTCAAACCCCCTATTAACTATGTGGAAAGAATAACACAACCCAACAATCTCCCACTTGTTGTTTTCTTTCCACAGGGGGCCATAGGGGAGCTTAGTCATTTTTCCAGCCCTGAAACACCCATTGTTTCTCTACACCAAGATAACTTCTCAGAGCTAACAGATTTTGTCAATGCATCCGCAGTATTCTTCAAAGTGTCCACCTTTACCAGCAACACTTTTTTGTCTTCTATCATATCCCTCACAAAGTGATACTAAACATCAATTTGCTTTGTCTTTGAATGACAAGCAGGGTTCTTTGCCAAGAAAATTGCACTTTGGCTGTCACAGTCTATCCTTATAGCTCCCTGTACTAACCCCATACTTGAACACAATCTCTGCAACCAAACTGCTTCCTTGCTTGCATGAGTGGCTGCCATGTATTCTGCCTCTGTAGTTGATAGTGCCACTACAGATTGTTTCTTACTCATCCAACTGACTGCACCTCCAAATAGGTTAAACACATACCCACTTGTAGATCTTCTCTGATCCAGATCTCCAGCCCAGTCTGCATCAACAAAGCCACGGATATCCAACACTCTGTCTAATCCTAATCTTCCTTGGTAGCACAAACCATATCACTAGTGCCACGCAAATACCTAAAAACCCGCTTCACTGTTGTCCAGTGCTCCTTCCCTAGTTTTGACATAAACCTGCTCAATACTCCACTGCATGTGCAATGTCTGGTCTAGTACAGACCATTGCATACATCAAGCTACCGACTGCACTTGCATATGGAACACGGGACATGTCCTCTTCCTCTTCTTGTGTCTTGGGAGACTGTTCAGCAGATAACCTCACACCTACAGGAATAAGGACCTTCACCGGTTTACTATCCTGCATATTAAACCTCGCAGTATTGTCTCGACATACTTCCTCTGGCTTAACCAGAGCTTCCTCTTTGCCCGATCTCTTTTAATTTCCATGCCCAAAATATAGTTGCAGCACCGAGATCTTTCATGTCGAATTTGGAGGACAATTGGGTCTTCAAATCCTGGATAATTTCTTTGTCATTTCCAACCAACAACATATCATCCACATACAAGACCAGATAAATAACACGGTCACCAATTAATTTAAAAATACACACAATGATCTGCTTTGCTTCTGGTGAAGCCAAGTCCCTGTATAAATGTATCAAATTTCTGATACCACATCCTTGGTGACTGTTTTAACCCATACAGAGACTTCTTTAACTTGCATACCAAGTTCTTGTCTTACACTGCACGCAAAGCCTTCAAGTTTGCCTTTCAGTGTAAGATTTTCCTCTTCCAATCCCCGTGAGAAATGTTTGTCTTCACATCCATCTGTCTACTCAAAATCAAAAGCAGACAGCAACAGATAAAAGTAATCTTAATAGAGTTACCTTGGCAACAGGAGAAAAAAATATCACACAAAATCAATTCCGCAGGGCACCTGGGAATAAACCTTTTGCTAACCAAACCGAGCTTTTGGTATTTCTCCACCTTCCCTTCTGCATTTGTCTTCTTCTTGAACACCCATTTGCTGCCAAGGGTTTCCCTTCCAGCCGGCAACTCCACCAGATCCCAAGCCTCATTTTTGTGCAAAGATGCCATTTCATCAACCATGGCCTCTTTCCAGAGTTTTCCATCCTCTGAATCCACTGTTCCTTCACAGTTCTGGGATCATCATCAG
>APFE031128308.1:0-12520 GCA_000404065.3 Pinus taeda
TCTGTTTTGATAAAAACTCAATTTTGATGGCTGGTCCAACAGTCTAATCTGGATCATGCCATGTTTTCAATTTCCTTGCTTTAGAATAGAGAATGATATCTGTCCAAACTGTTTAATCTTGGCAGATCAATAGATAGGTAGAGAAACAAAGGTTCCCAACTGCCTAATCTGGGACCTTGGAAGGAATAAGGGTTGCATTAGATAGGGAGTGTGAGAAAAAGCCAATAAAAGAAAAGGCATTCAAAGGGTTTGCAAGTCCAAGTGCACCCTCCAAGAAGGAACAAAAAATGCTAGGAAAACTAGTTGGGTAGGTAGATGGGGTTGCAGAAATGGTGTCTCTTTCAAAATCAAAGTCGCTGAAACATTTGCAGGAAAAGCAGCACTCTGGAGCATGACTAACTCCCTTGTTTCTCATCTGTAAATTACTCATTACTAACACCCTTTCCCCAGTTGCACAAAGCATAAGAAATTCAAATGTTTTACATTCTTATGGTTTTGGGAAGCCACATTTCTTGTGCAAAAATCTTTTCATTTTGAACTACTCCTAATTTCAAGTTACTTTCAGAGAAAACTTGGTTGATCTAGCCCTCACTCATATGATTCCCTCCATATTAACAACTAACACTACTACCTAGCTCCCTATACCCCTCTATCCCTAGTATTATAAACACCATGGTGTATAAACCCCGCAATGCATAAATATCCCCTCCCTGGCACTATAGCCATAATATTCTATCCCTGGGGCTTGAATTGACACCTGGTCAAGGTCAAGAACCCATGACTCACCTTTTGCTCCATCTCAGACCAGTTTCCCTACCCAGAGTGCCACTGTGCCTTGAGAAAACCTTGAAAAAACATTGAAAAACCCATAAAATTACCCCAAGGGGCAGAAAACCTTACAAAAACACCCTTCCCCGCCTTATCCTAAGGTCGGGGGTCATTCACATCTTCATATTTCATAAATCTGTCTAAAAACCCCTTTTCCAAAGTTTTCGCCTTCGGAAACAATAACACCCGAAACTTTATAATAAACCTTTGAAATATCTCATATTTCTAATGTTAGCGGACACCCATACTTTGGCAAGAAAAACCATTGAAAATTCACCAACAAACAATATTTATCACCTGGAGGGCCCCACCGTCCACGTCTGCAGAAGAAAGTTATTGTTTATTGCCCGCCCGCTGGTCCGTATTCTCCTTGCAGGTTGCTTGCCCGAGGACCGTCAGATCGCACCAGGCCCAGATCTACAGCGGAGATTGATTTCGGGCCATCCCGACGTCCGCGCATTAAACAAAGCCGTTGCTACCGTCCTCGCAAGTCAGGCACCCGACGACCGTCCGATCGCCCGCCTCCAGATCCATGGCCATTATGCATATCGGAAGGCCTTACGTGTCTGACAGATACCTTTCGATATCTGTCAGACGCTTACGTCAGGCCAGCATCAGCACAGGGGCACGCGTCATCATATGATTGCATCGGAGCGACGCCTAACAGTCCGTCCGACGTACAGGACCCCTCCCGATATGACGACATCTGTCCAGTCCACGTGAGCGCCCCGGTGCCGCGCACGTCACCGCCAGTTCATCCCGCCTTGTTCCTGATTCGTCCACCTGGCCGCCACATCACCGCCCCCTTGGACCAACCGCTGACTGCCACGTCACCATGCTAACATCATGATGACGTCACCCAAACCGGGCCCCCACGCTGACGTCATCCGGAAAGCGCGCCAAAAAGTCCAAAAAACCATATTTTCGCCAATTTTTACCATTTTTCTTAATTTTTCGAAATTCTCCTGTTTAAGTCCTCTGCATGGGATTTACGACGCCAAGCCACCAGCCAACCTGCAACTATTTTCGAAGCACCTCGCGCGCAAAAGCCAGCTACATCCTTCAGTCTAAGCCAGCGTTCGCCAGGTATTTCGGCCTTATCCTCTTGTCTTCTGCTTTTCTTGAATTCTCTGTAAAACCCGCCATGAAAGCCTGTAAAATGTGAAATTGACCGATATACCAACTGTGTTTTTCCCTATGCGACCAATTAAAATCAAAATACAGTGTCGGAGACCTCCAACTCACTGCAAAACCAATTAAAAGAAACTACCCTGTTCGCGCAATCGTGAACTCCTGAGTAAACTCCCACAATTGACAAAGAAGGTCTCCCTGCTGTTAAAAACCCTTCCCAAGGGGCTAGCATTGTCATCCTCATTCTAAACCGGTCCTATTGACCTTGCCTCCTATCAGAATTCACTATTTCAAACGGTATTTCAGTTATTATTGCAGAAAGCATGGAA
The DNA here is from genome assembly GCA_000404065.3 of Pinus taeda. NCBI lineage: Eukaryota > Viridiplantae > Streptophyta > Pinopsida > Pinales > Pinaceae > Pinus > Pinus taeda. The sequence continues at coordinate 2,289 of APFE031128308.1, forward strand.
ACCCCTGAGATCCTCAATGTCACTCCTCTCAATGTTCCTCAGAGAGAGTTGGACTGGCAGGAGCTGGCAGATCTGGATTATCAGATCTCAGAAGACTCCAGACAAGGACTCACCCCTCATCTTCAACTGGTAAATGAGTTCAGGGCCAAGCACAGAGAAGGAACGGACATCCTGGGCATTTGGGAGTCTGCCCTGCCAACTTTTAAAATGCCTCTGGTCAGGCAATTCCCTGATTTAATTTATCTTTGTGCCAGCCAATATGAGCCATCACATAGGGCTGTAGTCAATGACAAACGTGAGGTTGTGTTCTATACCACCCCTCAAGCTATCAGAGACATGGTGCAGTTCAAGTCCAACAAGACAATGGTTCCCCTATCCCTGCTGGATTTAATCAACCAAGGGAACAAGACACTAACAGAGGCAGAGATCCTGAGGTTCAACCAATTATTTGTGAGCAAAAGAGATACAGTGTTGCATCCTCCCATCTTTGATGGGTACCTTAATCAACTTGGGCTAGACCTGGCCCATATGGTGAGCTCAGTTTTAGGATATAAATCAACAGAATATATAGAAGAAACAGTGCTGGTTATGATGTTAAGGTTTGTCCCAGGGAGGGCCCCCATCTGCTATAACTATGCCACATATATCTCAGACAAAATCCATGAACAATTCCTGCACTTACCTAGAGAGAGGTTGTTCAGATACTCCTCATATATATATCATCTCATCCTATATCACCAATATGAAAAATTCTCCTTTGAAATCAAAAGGACTGATGCTGCAGGAAACCCGAGATCAGTTGTATATTGGAGCTCAATCTTCCATCACAGTGCCTATTCACCCTATACATACTGTGAGTTCATAGATAACTTCATCCATCCAGCCATGTCCCTGCTTCTAACAGAGCCTCCTCCAAGACTCACTGATGAGATGAAAAGGATATTACAACTATCCACTGCTTACAGCATAGGGGACTGGTATTTTTACCAGCATCACACTGTAATCAGGATGTATGGGTGTGAACTAAGACCATTCAGATTACCCAGGTTTGTGCCTATGAGGCTCTTTGCCCTGGAATATTTCAGACAGTTTGCTTATGTAGATCTAGTCCATTTCTCAGGAAGGGGCAAGAAGGCCCAACTTAAAGTAAAAAACCAGTTGGGCATATTGTGCTAAACAGAAGAGAGGGATGGAAGGAAGCAAAGAAAATGTTGGAGGGCCTTGGCTTAACACAGAGTTTCCTATGGAAACCATATGACCCCAATGGTTTCATATCCAAGAGGAGATTGAGATACAAACTCTCCAGTTATGAGCATCATAACATAATCCTCATAACAAGACATGCAAACCAGCCAAAGTGGCAGAAAAACACCTTGATAGAGCCCCTAACCCAAGAAGAACTAAATGACAGGGCTAGGAGATATTTATTCAAATTGGCTGACTTGGAGTATCCTTCACAGGTATCTACCCTACCCAGTCCTCATACTACAGCTCCGGGTTCATCATCTGCAACACCAGAAGGGGCAGTACAAACTTCAAAACAGGGACTGGACAAAGGAAAGGGCAAGATGGTGGAAGAAACAAAGGACCAGCAGGAACAACAGCAAGAAGGCCAACAGGGCCAGCAGGAACAACAGCAAGAAGGCCAACAGGGCCAGCAGGAGCAACAACCACAAGATCAGCAAGAAACTGATCAATAGGATCAGGAACAGCAAAAAGGAGAGAGCCAGGCAGCCACCCAAGAAAAAACAACTAGCATGGCGGCCCCTAGGCAAGATTCTAGGGTCGATCCTTCAAACCTCCAAACCCCTCTAAGGGAGGAAATCAGCAGGAAAAGGGATAGGGAGACACCTCTCACAGAAGGACCAGAGAAAAGGCAGAGGCTAAATCCCTTTGGGGAAGAGGACATGCATAGCTTTGAGGCCTCCGCCAGCTCAATGCAACAGGAACAGGACAGAACAACACTGGGGGAGGTTAGCTCCTCAGGGCAAGACAAAAGTAGAGTTGCAGGCATCAAAGACTTCTTTAAAGATGCTAAGAGGAGGAGTGAGCCACTGAAAATAAAGCTATACAATTATCTCTTAAACATGGCTCCATCAAATCAGCAGAGGCTTATGTTTGCATATGATGTACAAGAGGCTAAATTGACTCTGAGTCATTTTACTCCCACAGAGCAACGACCTCAATCAACTGCAAACTACATAAGGACAAACCTAGAAGTCCTTGCAAAAGACATCCACCCTATGGACCAGATTGAGCTTCACAAACAAACAGGTGAGATGGTCTATGCCACCCTGGCAGATAAGACCTTGGTGAATTATAGGCTGCAGAGCAGTTTAAACAACACAACATCACAGCTTGAGTTGGAGAGGGCATCCTCTCAAGCCAAGGACAACAGAATCAGAGCCCTGGAAGACATTATCATAGAATTTGGGCATGATCCCAACGATGTTAAGGCCATTCAGGAGGTCCTTAAACTGAGGGATGCAGATGTAGCTGCTATCAAAAAGAAGATGAAAATCCCACCAACAATTCATCCACAGACAGATGAAGTTGCTCAACAAAGAAGAGACAAGGACATCACTAACCTGCTGATGACTTTGTACAAAGAACTAGTGGAGACCCAACAAAGGCTGCAAGATACTGAGAATACCTTGGAAGCAGCTACACAAAGGGGAGAACAAGGACAGTCCTCCAAAGCACCCACAGGGGTAATGAACCTAGAAGAAACCCCTAAAGAGGACATCCCTCCATAGCAGGCAGCAAGAACAACTCCAACAGAAGAAGCTCCAACTACAACAGAAGCAACTACAACAGAGCCATCCACCACAAAAGCAGCTAAAGAGCAGGCCGAGAGCCTGGATATGCAGAAATTAAGACAAGAAATTCAGGTATTGGAGGCTCAAATGTTAGACCTCAATAAAGCCAAGGAAAGCTTAGCCAAGTTAGAAGAAAAATATGACAAATCTAAGCAAAACGTGGCTGAGAGGGAGAGGGAAGTAAAATCCCTAAGGAAGACAATTACAGAATTGGAAAAGCAGCTCAGTTTTGATCAAGTGACAACAGAAATCAAGCAAGTGATATGGACTGCCATTGGACAATCAATCTCTAACCAATGGGAGTACATTGATGCTATGTATGAGCAGATAGGACTCATTGGCAAGGCAAAGAAGGAACTGTATAGAGCAAGAAATGCTCTAGGAGACATGGCTGACCTTGCCCCCAAAATGATTGAAATCCTCAACCACAGGAATGCTTCTCAGCTAATAAAAATGGGAATTTCTAACAGGACTGAGACCATTTCCTTAATCAAAAGGACTACAACAATGAGAAACCTAATTCAGAACTTAGATAGAAAGGTCCATGATATGCAAGCAGATATACACAAGTTCCAGAATAGGTTTACAGCCCTACAGGACAGAGGGCTCCCCAGCTTAGAAGAATCAGGAAAACTTCTCTCTTATGAGAAGTACATCAAAAGATTAAGCACTTTTTCCGCCATGCAGATTGCTGAGGCTCCTGGGTCATCTACTACAGGCCCACTAACAGGACAAGCACTTTTTAATAAATTAGATAATTTGTTTTTTATTAAAAATGAGGTAGCACATTTATTTGATAAACCTCCCGATTTCTATAAATACACAGAAGCTGATGAGACCATAGGGTCGATTTTGAGGCACCAGCTCCCTCCTCCAAACACTTGGCAGGATTTAATACAATTACTTTTGAACCAAGGTTGAGAAGGCAAACGTTTTTGCAGCAGTACAGTCCAAATCACAGGTACAAGTGCACAAAGCCATGTCAGCCAGCATAAAGACACTGAGCCAACTCAATACAGGTACTCGGCATCAGAAGCAACATCAGCAGGTACAGGTAGTAGAATCAAGAAGGATACAGAAAATCAGAAGTAGTAAAACACTACAATGCTTCATTTATGAAGAACAGCGCAGTTAAAGTCCACAGTACTCAAAGGGCAAAAAGCTATCCTGACAGCATTTAAAGGCTTTTACTATCATTTATACTTGTAATAACTTCTCATCTGCTTTATCTATACAAGTGTAAGAGATATTTTCCTCTCAGATGACCTCATTCCTGAGATATTTTTGTATTAAAAACTCTATATATTGACCCTCGCGTTTGTTTAGAGGGGTTGGACTCCGGATGTAAGAGATTCTCCTGATATCTTCTCTGTATCTCTGATATTGTAAATTTTCAGACAGTCTAATACAAAGGCAGTGGGATTTCTACAGAGATGTTTGTCTATTGATCTCTTGATGGTGTGTGGCTCAAAGCAGCAAGACTCCTCTGCATTACATGGTCCAAATAAGTTTTCTTCATGGCTCTCTATGTCACCTGTGTTTCCTGTTATTTCATATGTATCTCGTGTTTTCTATGCGTTTAATCTCTAGATAGTGAAGAAAAAGGATAGCATCAGGACTTAGTCATTGACTACCCTGAGCTCAATATGTACTATCTCATATGTTTTCTTTTGATAAGGTGTTTTAAAGCGTAATTCTTAACTGCTACCTTTAATACCACATCATTACCATGTGTTTTTGTTTTAGGAATTCAAGTCATTGCTCCTAGACAACAAGCCTTTTCCACGAACATACAGCTAAGTAACGAAATCTTAATTGCTCACTGCTAGTTGTATTCACCTCACACTCACTATTTACAGTTAGTTCCATGAAATGCACACAGGCCTTGTAGTTTTCCTCCTCACCGAGATCAAGATTTCAAGAGAAAAACAGTCCTAGACCCCATTGCCCAATGGATTAATCTTCCCTGCTAATATACTTTAAAGGAAACAGAAGCATCTCCCCAACCAACTACACAAAAACAATCAAAAACTCATCTCATAACTAGCCTAAACCCTCACTAAAAGCAGTGACAAACCTGATAGAGAGAGCCCTCTCTGACTGCAGCTGGGCTAGAAGCTGCAGCCCAAAGATTGGTCTGTGGTTACCTCGGCCGTATCCCTGAAGGAGTCCAGGGACAACCTGAGTGTTAACATAATGGCGACTCCACTGGGGAAATTAGGATCTAAAGCCTAAAACCTGTCAAGAAATCACATTCACAGTCTGAATATCAGTTAAGACACCTCTAAGCTGCTCCAATACAAACATTTGTAGCCTAAAGGAAGAGTTGAACCAGGCCTCTTTTCACACTTCACAGTTACACAGAGTTTTAGGTTTCCTGACCAGTCCTCGGTAAGCAAAGCTTTCATAAAATTTTATAGGACTAACTTAGAAACTGGCTCCCAAGAAGAACCTCAGGTACACCAGGAATAACCCTGATCCCAACCCTCCCACTATCTTCGAAAATCCTAATACTATCCCTAATTTTGTTAGGAACCAGCAACTACAAGATCATCTTGCTGACATCAGTCAACAGCCAGAGTTTCCTAACCTAATCCCCACTCCAGTCAAAGTCTTATTCCGTTCCCCCCCTAATTCCCCTAGTTCCCCTTCCACATCCCAAAGTTCCCCAAATATCCCTTCTTCTCCTACACAAGTCCTCTTCCCCCACACTGTTATAACTTCTATACCTTTTACCCCTGTGATACCTGTTGTTCCTACTGTCCCAGTTTTCCAAGTTAATCCCCAAAACCCAGCAAATATGGCCAGATATGCACCTCTGCAACTACCTGCCAATTGCAGTGCCTTACCTCAAGATTATCCCAAAATCTCATACTTGACTCCACTGGACCTTATTCTGCCATCAACATGCCAAGAGAATGGCAAGACATTTTAAAATTAATGAAATATGATGATGACTATAAGGATGAGAATATTTGTCCAGAGCCTAACGGGGGATGTGAGAACATGGTTTAGATCCTCTGCCTAAACGCATCACGACCCTTGATGAGCCTCTACCAGTCTTTTCCACAAACAGGTGGGAGAAAATAAAGGACCCTTTACATATACTGGGTGGAGTATGATAGATAGAAAGAGGTCCCCAAAGATTTTTGGAATATTGTGCCCAAGGTTCAACAAGTGTTTAATAATGCTATACTCAAAACTTAGACCTCCTCCAGATTAGCTATAACGAGTGTCAAATTCCTAAGATGGATTTGAACCCCATAATATGGCCTACCAATTAAAAGAAAAGCCTCAAACCCTTGAAGAAGCACAGAGAGTTGCTGTGGACAGTTAGGCAAATCTGATTGCCAAGAGGGAAACAGGGCAACAGAAAAGAGGGTTGTTTTCAAGGAAGGAGCCCTCGCAGGATCAGAAATTGGATGCAATAATTTCTGGTATGAAAAGGTTAGGTGATAGGGTAGAATCTGTGGAAAGAAAGTCCTCATGGGAAGCACCATCAAACAATCCTAATAGGAATCCAAACTTTAGGAGGAACCAAAACCCTGGAGGTAGCAAAGCTAACACTGATCCTGAAATAAGACCACCATTTCAGGAAAATTATGCTGAGGCATCCACATCTGAAGAACAAGCAGAAGACACTCATATCCACCTAATGGGGCTTGACAACAAGCACCAAGTCTTCTTGAGTCAGGAAGATCAGGATGAGGAGGATAGTAAACAGTTTTAGACAAGTTCAGGAGAATCATTTGATTTCAAACAAGGCTATGATACTGCTGTCTATGAAGTTCATAAACAGTACAAGTTGAGAAGTAGGACTGTAAATGTAACTCAACCTGAAAAAACAAAAGATAAATTACAGCCCAAGAGTGCCATAGTTCTAGAACCAAAAAGCACAACTGATTCTCCCTCAAATGAGGTAATGGTGGAAGACATCACTGAACAGTCACTCAATCCCCCTACTCCATCAGTTGAGCAGCCCAAATCAAGCAAAGAGCCTCAAGAGGTGACTAACAAGAGCAGACCTAAACATCAGGAACAAACCTCGGCAGAGAAAGAAAGTAGGCTTACCAATACCACTAAAGTACAATCAGAAAAACCCTTTGATTTGGAAACTGAGATTGGAAAACTGAAGATAACCATACCTCTGGCAGAATTAGCTAAAAATGAGATCTATAAACAACAGATTCAAAGATCTTTGCAACTCACCCATAGCAAAAACAAAGATAATGTGGACAATGTCAATGTATTAGATGATACCCCAGAATTGCTTTTCGGCCCAGAAGTTGATGGAAAAATAGCTGGCTCAGGAGTCTTACCATTCTACGTCAGTCTGCATGTGCATGACAAAATCTTACACAATGCAATGTTTGATTCTGGTGCTTCTCACAACTTAATGCCTAAATCTGTGATGGAAAGGTTGAATTTGGACATCACTAGACCATACAAAGACCTCTACTCGTTTGACTCCAGCCAGGTCAAGTGTTTAGGCCTAATAAAGGACTTATGTGTGTCCCTAGTCCAATACCCAAACAAAACAATCCTAATGGATGTGGTTGTTGCTGATATTCCACCCAAATATGGGATGTTATTTTCAAGATCATGGGGAGCCAAGCTTCAAGGATCTCTCCAACTAGACATGTCCTATGCTACTATCACAGTCTTTGGTCAACCCAAGAGACTGTATAGAGAATCTCTAATGAAATACATGGTCAGTAGTACAGAGAAGCCTCAAAACTTCCCTATTTATGCTGTCCATTCTGACATAGATTCATTTATCCTTTATAATGACAATACAAACAGCAATGCCAAGGAAAAGACTCATATAGTTAAAACAAATCAAATTACTGAACTAGAAGAGGCTGATATCCAAACACAGACCGAATCAAACAATGCCAAAAGTCTAGACCACAAAGCAAATGACAGTGAGGCAACCATAATTAAACAAAACAATGAAAAAGGGGCCCTCCTAGAAAACAAAGCAATTCTACCAAGTGAAGTGGATGTCAAACAAACCAAGCCAATCAATCAGCCCATCCTACAAATCACCAATTCATCCCACACAGACCTCATTCAAAAACCCCTAGAAAAAGAAATCTCATGGTTCCTAGAATTCGATGGATCAGTCAACAAGTTAGGGGCAGGGGCAGGGGTATGGGTGCATAATAAAGAGGGTAGCCATGCAGAAGGAAGGTCTTACAGACTGAACTTCAAATGTACTAACAACATGGCTGAATACGAGGCCCTTCTATTAGGCCTCAAGTTAGTACATTCCCTGAAAATTACTAGCATATCAGTCCTAGGAGATTCAGACTTGGTCATCCAACAGGTTAAAGGCAATTTTTGTTGCTAAAGACAACAGACTCAGGTCTTACAGAGCTGCTGCCACTCAGTTGCTTAGCTCCCTTGCTGACTTCCAGATCACCAAAATTCCTAGGGTCCAGAACCTACGTGCTCACAGCCTAGCCATGTTTGCAAGTACTTGCAAGTTGCCTTTTGACCCCAATCACCGTTTCACAGCTGAGGTGAGACATAGACCATCAGTCCCAAACAACATAAAAGACTGGCAAGTATTTGACAATGATGCACAAATTAAAAACTTTCTGAATTTACAGGAAGAATTTTCAGGCCTGAAAATAGACACAGAGCCAGCAAGTCAATCACAAATACTTGAGCCAGCAAGTCAATCACAAATACTTCATCTAAATCACAGCCAAGTACTCTCACCTAGAACAGTCTACCAATTGCTAAATCCTACAATTTTCAATCAGATTAACATTCAAGAAATCCAACAGATTGAGTGTGAACAAATGCCTATGGATGAAACTGATATGATACAGCTAAAAAGCAACCTCCTGCCCATAGGCTTAGCCCCATTAGAAGACATGTTTGATTCTAATGATATCCCTAATAAACCAAAATTTGAACCCCTAAATACCACCATTGAAGAACACAACATAGGGTCAGTTCAAAGCCCCAAAATCATAAAGCTATTAGCTGCATTACCTCCTGATCAAAAGCCCAAATACATTGATTTGTTTAAAGAATTTCAGGATGTGTTTGCATGGAGTTATGAGGACCTTAAGTCCTATGACACCTCTGTTATACAGCATACAATCCCACTCAAGCCCAATCAGAAGCCCTTCAAGCAAAAACTTAGAAGGATCAACCCAATGCTTCTCCCAGCAATGGAACAAAAAGTCCAAAAGATGTTTAAAGAAGGAATAATAGCACCAATCAGATTTTCTGATTGGATTTCAAACCTAGTCCCCACAAGGAAGAAAACGGGTGAAATTAGGCTATGTGTGGATTTAAGAAACCTCAATCAAGTGTCATTGAAAGATAACTACCCCCTACCTAAAATGGACCACATTTTGCAGAGAGTAGTAGGGGCCTCAAGGATTTCCTTGTTGGATGGCTTTTCAGGCTTCAATCAGATTTTGGTCCATCCCGATGATCAGGATAAAACTGCATTCACAACCCCATGGGGAACCTTCAAGTATGTTAAAATGCCATTTGGTTTGAAAAATGCAGGGGCCACATTCCAAAAGAGCAATGGACATTGCTTTTGCCAAAGAAATACATGACTTCCTAGTCATCTATTTGGATGACCTTACACCATTCTCCAAATCAGACCAAGAACACCTTAATCACCTCAGACAAATCTTTCTAAAATGCAGAAAATTTGGGATATCATTGAATCCCAAAAAATCCATTTTTGGTCTGGAAGAAGGTAAACTGCTGGGTCACATTATCTCCAAAGATGGCATCAGAATTGATCCAGAGAGAATCCAAGCCATTCAACACATGCCCCATCCTAGAAACATAAAGGAATTACAAGCCTTTTTGGGGAAAATCAACTTTTTGAGAAGGTTTATCCCAAATCTGGCTGAACTTAGTAGATTGCTTAATAATATGCTGAAAAAGGATTCCAAAGTTAAGTGGACAGTAGATGCTAAACAAGCTTTTGAAAGCATCAAACTTACTCTTACCCAAACTCCTGTCCTAACTAGCCCTCAATTTGATAGGGATTTCATCATATTTTCTTTTGCCTCTGAACATACAATTGCTGCAGTTTTGCTTCAAAAGCATGATTTAGGAAATGAAAAACCCATAGCCTTCTTTAGCAAAGCTCTAAGAGATGCCCCCCTCAAATATCAAATCATGGAGAAACAGGCCTATGCCCTGGTCAAAGCCATAAAAGACTTTAGGATTTATATCCTTTATTCCCATGTAATTGCCTATGTACCAAGCCCAATTGTCAAAGATATACTTACACAAGAGAATTTGGAGGGTAGAAGAGGCAAGTGGATAGCAAACATTTTGGAATTTGACATAGAAATAAAGCCTACCAAACTCATAAAGGGGCAGGGCTTAGCAAAACTAATGTCTGAAACAAACTTTCAAGCCCTT
>APFE031128309.1:0-10023 GCA_000404065.3 Pinus taeda
ATGTAGATTATCCCTATCTAACTGCATGCCTATGTTATACTTCATGCAAAATCTTTTTTCCAAGTGAAGGGGAGGAGTTTTAACATACCCATTGGCTTGGATCCACTGTTCTTTCTTCTGCAACTGTCTTTGGCCATCGACACATTCTTGCTCGCCACCTTCCTTCTTCCACGTCCACATTCAATATGCATGGTGTCCCTCATACTTTGTGCTTTTAGCATTCCTCTGGCTTAACCTTTCCTCCAGCTGTCTCCATTTCCTTGGATCCATGGCATGCTTTCCAACCCACTTTCCTTGGGATTCTGTCCAAATGTCTTGTCCTCCGTGCTTCATTATTTTTTATCTTCTCCCAGTTGCTCTTGTCGTCCATTTTCTGACTCCGCATTGCCATCTGGCTCTCCTCTGTTGTCCCATGCTTTTCGGGTCAGTCCTTTCTCTTTCCTCTTCCGTCATCCATGTCCTCTCAGTCCTTTCTTCCATCCTGTACTGTTCCGTGGATGATTTGTGTTGATCTGCCTATGCCTGCCTTTGTCTTTCTGCCCTCCTATCTACGTCATCTGAATTCTCTTGTTGTCTCTGATCTGCCTCGACTGCCTCTTTCATTTGATTCATTTCCTCATTCTGGCTGAGCTTTGCTTCTCCCACGTCTAACTAGTGCTCTCTGTTTTGACATCCCCAGTTCGCAAGGAGATCTGCCAGGGTATTTCCTTTCCTTTTCACATGGGACAAGATAGTATATGCCAATCGTTGAAGTTGCTTTTCAACTTCTATGATTACCCACGCCGTTCGCCAAATTTTGCTTAGTTTTTCTGTGGTTACTCCTTGTTGTAATTGTTTTATGGTGTCTATGACCAGCTTAGAATCCCCTTCTATCTGAAATCTTTGGTACCCTTCTCTTATTGCTATCTCCAGTCCCCTGTTTAGCGTGTGATATTCTGCTTCATTGTTTGTGGCAATGTTGCAGTCCATTACATATGCCCTTATGATATTTCCTTCTTCATCTCTGAATATCCCTCCTATACCTGCCTCCCTTGGGTTGCCTTTAGCTGCCCCATCAAAGTTTAGTTTTATGAATCCTTGGGATGGGGGGGACTTCCTGTAACTTTCTTCCGCTCTTACCTTTTCTGCATCTTGTATCTTCCTTGTGCTGCTTATGTTTTTTACTTTAATTTCCAATCGGTTCATAATGCTAGTTTCTATACCTTCCGTCTTCCAGTCTTACTCTATCCAGTTTCCTAGAATTATTGTTTCCTTTATATTCCTCATAATTTGGTTCCAGATTTCCCCTGTGTCATTTTTGTCTATTATGAATATTACCCTGTTTCGAGCTTTCCAGAGGTTCCACAGGAAGAATCTAATTTACAGGTTCCAAGCATGGTTGAGGATTACATTGCGGTACAGTTTGTTGGTCCATAGTTATATTGTTGCTTTAATGCTTTCTAGCTTTCTTTCTATAATCCCAAAAATTTGTTGGTGATTTTGCCATAGGATGTTACTTACATTACAGGAGTTAGCGACATGCTCCATGGTTTCCTCTTGCCTTTGGCAAAGCGTGTAGCATGAGGGCCCATGTGTCACTTTCCATCTTAGTTGATCCCAAGTCAGAGCTCTCCCATGTAGCATTGTCCAGGTAAAAAACGCCACTTTTAGCCAAGTTTTTAGCTGCCAGATTCTTTTCCATTTTTTGTGTCTATATTTCTAGCTCCTCCTGTTTTCAAGTGGTAGCCTTCTGATATTGTGAACATGCCTTTGATGCATTTTCCCCATTTTAGTATATTTGGTCCTTCTTTGATAGCTATTTTCCTGTTTGCCAGTTATTTGTGATAGGTAGCCCATTGATCAGTTTATGGGGCTTTAGGCCAGTCATTCTTTGTCTTCCATTATCTCCAATAACTGTTTTGGTCCCCTACCCAATAGTTCCTTACTGCGTCCTCCACTATTTGGGTTGTGTACTATTGTATTTCGTGTAGCTGGGGTTCCCGACTTAGGGTACCTCTTTGTTTCCACCCTTCCTGCCAAAAATATTCTTTGTTTCCATCTCGAATTTCCCAAAAGATATTGTCTCTTATCAGGGCTTTGTTCATGTTGGCTAGGTTCCAAATTGTTGAGCTTTTCTTTTTTGTTAAGGTTCAGAGTTTACCCTCTGGTTTTCGTGCTACTACATATTTTTTTTCCCATAGTAGTTTCCAAAGGTCATTCCCTCCTTGAATCCATCTCCACCATACTTGTACCCCCATGACTTGGTTTAAAATATTAGGGTCTCTGAGTCCCAGACCTCCCTCTGATACCGACCTACTTAACCATGTCCATGAAAGTAATGCCCATTTTTTTGTTTTATTTTCCCCTTGCCATAGAAAATTTTTAAAAATTTGCACCATTTTCTAACATATGGTCTTAGGGTTTGCTTGACTTGCCATCTGGTAGATCGACATAGCTTGGAGGACTGATTTCAGGAGTATGAGACGGCTTGGTGTATTGAGCATTCTAAACATCTAGTTTTCCATTCTTTTTTGAATTTTCCTTATTAGACCTTGCCAATTCACTACTCTATACTATTGATCACTCAGTTGTACTCCTAAGTATTTTGTTGGGAACTGCCCAATTTGGAACCCCAATGTTCTTGCCAAGAAGGCTTGGCTCACTCTTGGTGTGTTGAAAAAGAAGATTTCAATTTTTTCTTTATTCACCTTTGTTCCTAAAGCTTTTGGTGGATTCTGTTAGGATCTCCCCTAGTTTTTTTGCTTCCTTGAGGTTTGCTTGACTATACATCATTACACCGTCCACAGATTGTTGATGTGTGATAGTTAAGTCTTCCCCCCATAATCTGAGCCCTTTGAATTCTCCTCTGCTTACTTTGGCGTTGATTAAGTGACCTAAACCATCCGCTGCTAGGATGAACAGGAATGGTGAGAGAGGGTATCCCTGTCATAGGCCATAGGTAGGCTTGAATGTATCGGCAGGGGTCCATTTAGCAGGATTGACATACTAGGTGTGGATATCATGGACATTATCCATGCAATCCATCTATCATCAAATCCATAGGCTTGAAGGATTTCTTGTAGATATTGCCAGCTGAGTTTATCATATGCCTTCGCTAAGTCAAGTTTGATCATCATTCCTTTATTTCCATTTTTCTTTAGGGAATGGATCACCTCTTGCACAACTACAATCCCATCCACTATCTGTCTGCCTTTCAAAAACCCTGTTTGTTCTTTTTCTATCAACTCTAGGAGCAGGGGTTGTAATGTTTTTACCATTATAGTTGCCATAATTTTATAGATTACATTACATAGAGCTATAGGTCTGAAGCTATGGGGTTCTTCAACTTGATCTACTTTTGGTATTAAGGCCAGGAAGGTAGATTTCCATGCTGAGTGCATTCGTTTGTGGCTTATTGATTCTTCTACTGCATTAACAGTATCTTTTCTCATGAACCGCCATGTTGCTTGAAAAAAAATTGTTGTTAAGCCATCCGGGCCAGGGGCTTTGTTTTTTTCCATTGTCTTGATTACTTCCTCAACCTCCTTTTCCGTAATCACCCGTAGAAGCACTAGGTTTTGGTCCCTGGTTACTTTTTTTGGGATGAATTGTTTTATCTTTGTTATCTCCTCATTTCTGTTTCTTTGCTGCTCTGTCAATATGCCCTTGAAATGTTGGGTTAGGAGATTTTCCATTTCTTCTTTCTGGATTACTCTGTTACCTTGTTTATTTTTGTGGGAGAAAATTCAATTTTGCTATCTGTGTTGTAGCATTGCTCAATGGAAGAATTTTGAATTCCGTTCTCCTTGTTTTAGCCACTGAACTCTTGACTTTTGGCACCACGGGATTTCCTCCTACTTTCTCCTTTCCTCCAGTCTAATTAGCACTTCCCCTTCTTTCTTCATGCTCTCTCTGTTCTTCCTTCTTCTATGATTTTTTGTTGTATCCTTTTCATTGCTATTTGGAGTTGTTCCTTGTCTTTATAGATATTGTCAAATTCCTCTTTATTCCATGTCTTAATTTCACTTTTCAGCTCCTTGAGTCTCAATTGAAGCGTGTGCATCTTATTCTTGCCTTGTATTACTCCTTCACTTTTCTGCCACCATGTTTCCAACTTGCCAGCTAGTGTTGGGTCTCTTAGCCAAAAGGCTTCAAACCTGAAAGGTTTGTGTTGGTTTTGATTATTCATGGAAATTTCAAGTTTTATTGGCCAGTGATCCGATCCTTGGCAAGGTAAGATCATTGCTTCATAGAATATATCTTTCCCTAGGAAGTGTTATGTGGCTAAGAACCTGTCCAATTTGGAGGCTATCTATTTACTACCTCCTCTTTTGTTATTCCAAGTATATTTGCCATTGATAGTATTGATATCAATCAATTGGAGGGTTGTTTGGGTTCCCCTAAATCTCTCTATATATGCATCCTCCCGATGTAGTCCTCCTTTCTTTTCAATTGTGGTTGTTATCATATTAAAATCTCTTGTTATCACCTAGAGTTTTTCTGTGTGTAGGTTGCCCATTCGACACAACTGTGTTAGAAAGACCTCTCCCTAAAGTCGTATATGAGGTCCATAGACTGTTGATACCATGAACCACTCTTTATGTCCTACCATTCTGAATCTTCCTGATAGAATCCTTCACATTCCTATCCATAGGTCAACCATTACTTCTGCTAGATTCCATAGTATTGTTATTCTGCCTGCATTCCCTTTTGCATCTATTGTCATACTTTCATAATAAGGCTTTATTTTTTGTATAATTTCCTCCATTTTTGCTCCCGTTTTTGTTTCTTGAAGCAGCATGATCTGAGGTTTTTCTTTTTTAATCCTCTCAGCCAGGTATCCTTGCTTTCCCTTACTGTTAAGCCCTCTTATATTACAGGATGTAATAATCATTGAGACGGTTGGGTTGTTTGGTGGAAGACCGCTGAAAGTGGTACAACTCTTCCTGTGTTGACTAGCATTTCACCCATTATTTGAATGGATTCTTGTAGGTTCTTCCTTCCTCTTTTCTTCCCCACTTTCCCTTTTTGTTGATGCTCCTGGCTATTATCCTGCTGTGTTCCAAGTTGTTCATTCATCCCTGTTTTTCCACTCTCTTTCTTTTCTTTGTATTTTTGGAAGATGTCTTTGTATATTTTTTATCTTCCTCTGGGATAAACCGTTCATCCAGATTCTTCCACTTATCCAATAAATTTTTTAGAATTTCCTCTTCTGTTGTTGCTTCATCCCCTTTATTTACGTCTACTTCCATTACTTCATACTCCTAGTGTACTTCCTTTTCTTGGGTACCCTGTTCTTCTAGTTCTTTTTTATCTTTCTGCTTATTAATCTTAGTATCCTTTTTCCCCCCTCGCCTTCATGATATGTCCCTTCTTGGTAGTCCATCTTTCGGTTTTCTTCCTCCCCTTCTTCTATTTGTAGTGCTTCGTACCTCTTTGTCTCTTGACTTGTAGTTGGCTGGTCCTTCCTTCCTTTCTACTAGGATTCTTTAGTGGGTCGTTTCTTGTATTTTACTTCTTGAAACCCCTCATCATCTTCATTAGTTTTCCTCTGTTGATTAGTGTTTCTTTCTTCTTCCTCTGCATTTAAAGGGCATTCCTTAAAAATGTGTCCATATTCATGGAATTTTCTACATCTAAATGGTATGTGTTCATAGTCTAGAGCCTGCTGCCAAACCTCCTCATGATACACGAGTTCGACAGCACCTGGTATAGGGTTTGCAACGTTCATGTATACACATATTCTTGCATACGAGGTGTATCTCCCTCGTTTTGTTGATTCCGCTATCTTTAAGAAACTGCCTATGGTGTTCCCTATTCCTTCAAGAATCTATGGGTCCGAGAAATCCATAGGTAGTCCAAACAGTCTAACCCATACCGGTGCTATTAGAAATTTTTCTTGGTCTGGGTTATAGCATTCCTCCCAATACCTCATAAATAACCATGCATTATTATAGAAATATGGTTCGTTTTCAAACACTTTCTCTTTATCTTGCAAATTTGAGAAGATTACCGTGAAAAAACCATGTGCTTCCAACTTCAGTTCAATGTGGCCACGTGGCTGCCATTTCTACTGGATCCATCTTCTCAGTTTTTTTTTAAGGGCCAAACTCTAATGAACTTGCAGATCAATGCATGATATTTCATGTAACTTCTATACCTTTCTAGTTTGTTCATCGGAATGACAAACCTCGATTTCTCCACTGCACAAGGCAGACACCTTCCTTTTCTTCCTGCTTTCCAGTGTGCACCCAGGACTGATCCTGGTGGCCTTTGAGTAGCCTCTGCTTTGCAGTTACTGGTTCCTTCTCCTGCTGTCGTATCCCTATAGGAGGGGATCTCTCCCCTCCTAGTCTCCTATGTCATTTCTGAAACGCTTGTTCACTTTTGACCGTCTGTCCGCTAGTTTTTCAAGGTGTTCCGCACCGCCTACGTCATGGTTGTAGGGTCATTAGGGTTGCAGAGCTCCAAGAATCCCTCATTGTTTTTTAGAGGACATCCCTTTTTCCACTTTACTATTATTAAATATAATAGAAAACCTCCATTCTTTCTATTCTTCACTATATAATATTGATGATTTATAACAGATAATTATTTTCTTCTCATGGTTCAAAATTAAAAATAAAATTATAACTAATTCTCTTTATCTTTTCTGTTATTTAGAATTATGTAATGAAGCATATCCAATTCATTTATTTTCATTATGCAAAAATTTGTAAATAAAGACGTAGCTACCTTATTTTTCTTATTTAGAATTGAGTTTTTAAATTAAAATTCAATTGTTTTCTTTTCTCTTTCTCTACACATATCTTGCTAATGAAAAATATAACTATTTTTTAAAAGTAAAATACAACAGGTAAGAAAACCGACTTGAAAACCAATAGATTGGGAAAATTAACAATTGAGTACTTAGGCCTCCCAAACATGATACTACCTTCTAGCTTGTATCCCCCCAAGCATAACAAGCCTGTAAATCTTTGCATGTGTTCTTTCCCTCCTTCTCTTTAGTCTCTTCTCAGAATGAGACAAAAGCATGTAGAACAAATATTTGTATTCGTTACCCATTTTCCACTCTTTTGGTGGTTAATAACTAATTGCACCTCACCAACAAGTCACAGGTAGTTACTAGATCATTAATGAGCTTATGTTTCCCACTCCAAATGATAATCTCCTTCCTTTTAAGGAAACAATTAATTGGCCAATTTCATAATTTCAAAATAAATCTAATCATCCATATTAAATGCCTAGGACTTATTGATCGGTAATAATTATTCAGCAATAATTTTGTAGCCTCGTCTCTTTTAGCCACATGTACTCAAAAACTAATTTTTCTAAATTTGTTTATTTAGAGAAATAAAAAATCGTAATTACATATTTATAATCCGTTATTATCAATAATAAAGTACTGATAATTGAATTGTTCATTTTTTCTTCAAATTTAAACATTAAAAACAAATGCACGCATATGCACATTTAGTTACATAATTTATTAAGCCAATGGATATCACATCCTCCCTTGCTTGAATTTGACATCGTCTTGGTGTCTAATCAATATATTTCTAGAATGCATTCCAGTTTATCAAAATAGAGAAGGATATGCTTCTTTGAAAGCATCATCCAACTCCCATGTTTCCTCTTCCAGGATTAAATATTTCCATTAAATTTTCAAATGCTCTATGTCTCTATTTTGGAGTGTGACTACCCTCCGGTCTAGAATATGCAATGGTTCTACTAGGAACTCTCCCTTTAGTTCCACCTATACAACATTCCAAACAATAATATGAGATGGATCACACACATACTTCTTTAACAAATACACATATGAGAGTGAAGTTTCATGTTTGCTGGAAGGGCAATTTGATAAGAAAAAAGTCCAATTCTGCCAAATACGTCAAAAGGTCCACAATATATGACTATATCGTTTGATTTATCTAATACAGTCATATATTTGATTTTTCTGTAATCCATTATTATTGTTTCTTATAAACCTTGGCTTTGACCTATGAGAAATAGAATTTTATATTTTGTCATTGTACATATTTTCCTTTCGAGATTAATTCTTTGTTTTAAGCCCCACTTAGGGTATTAATCTGAGTTATCGAGCTCGCATGGAGTTTATATATCAAATGGTTTCCTACTTTGTTAGTTTTTATATATGAATTCCAGTTATTTAATTCTCATATATCTATATAAAAATTATCTATATTGTAAACCTTATTAGTGAATTGGAAATATGGAAATACTCTTTAACTCTTTTATATATAGATGTTTTTATTTTGGTTAATTAATTGTTAGTGTGAAACATATCGATATCTAATTTCTTTTTCATGCTCTCTATCTTTGTAAATTTTTCTTTGTATGTTTGGAAGGTATTTAAATCCAAGCATGTACCCATATTTCCTGTTATCCTTTTCACGCTAGATTTTACATATCTATTCCTCTCTTCTATGAACTATAGGTTAGTTTTTCCGACCAATGGTATTAATTCATCTTGATTTGTTCTTGTGTAGTGGCAATAGAAATATTTCAAGTCTATATATCATTTAAAGGTAATGTAGTTATTGTCCCTTCATTATAATTTTCTCTCTAATTTTAAAGAATATACACACACACACACACACACACACACACACACACACACACACACACACATATATATATATATTCTAATCTTGCCTTTTCATGTAAAAAGTAACCCTTTTGACACTCTAAAGGTTGTGTGTATTTTTCCTTCGATGTTTCTAGTTTAGATTCACCTGTACAACTCACTAACTAAATAGTTGCATTCCACTCCCCTTGGTCTCTCGTTCCACCTGGAATGGTTGTACTATTTACATATGAGTTATTTCGTTATGGTTTAAGCTTTTCTTCCTAATTAAGAAGTTTCTACTTATGGTTATAAACCATTTTTGTAAATAATAAGTATACATACAATGATGGGACTATTTTTGTGTCTAGTCGTAATTATTTTAACCTATAGATGTAATGTCTTTTTGAGGTCAAAGTTTCTACCTTTACTGTTATTTAGCAATTTCCTCCTATAATATTCTATATCTATATGTATGAAAGACACCTTATTATAGTCATTATTGTGTATTCATATATGTACACATTTATCGTGAAGAATCTCTTGTATATATATGTGTGTGTGTTCTCATCGTACTTACAATTTATATATTAATTTAATTCTATATATTTGTGTTCAAAAGAAATAATAGTAGTTCCAAAATAATACTCAACAAAGCTTCCTATATGTAGACATATATAAATGTTTTTTCCTTTCTATTATAAGAGTGAATGCAGTTTATTTTTCTATTATATGCAGTTATGTCTACATGCAAATAACACAAGTTTTGTTTATATATATATATATATATATAACACAAAAGTTTTGTTGGTAATATTGTTGTTTTCTTTCTCATATAATTGTAACTATTTTTACTACCATAATTCAATGTTTATTTTTCTCTCATATATCTATAACTACTATTACTGCCACACAACAAATTTATTCCTTACACTTTCCTAGTAAATACAAAAGAAACCCTCCATTATTTACATTCTTCACTATATAAAATTAATCATTTATAAGAGATAATTCTTTAATTCTCATGGTTCAAAATTTCAAATAAAAACATAACTAATTATCTTTCCCTTTTTCACTTTTTAGAAATGTGTAATGAAGCATATCCAATTCCTTTCTTTTCATTATGTAGAAATCTATAAATAAAGACATAGCTACCTTATTTTTATGATTCGAAACAGAGTTTTTAGATGAAAATTCAGTTGTTTTCTTTTATCTTTCTCTATACAAATATTGTTAATGAAAAAAATAACTATATTTTAAAAATAAAACACAGCAGGTAAGAAAACCGACTTGAAAATCAGTAGACTAGGAAACTTAATAATTGAGTACTTGGCTCCTTCCAACCATGATACTACATTCCAACCATTATTCCCCCCAAGCATAACAAGCTTGCAAATCTTTTCTTGTCTTCTTTCCTTGATTCTCTTCAATCCCTTATCAGAAGGAGACAAAAGCAA
>APFE031128318.1:0-17644 GCA_000404065.3 Pinus taeda
TGTCTGCTCAAACTCCAGCTCTGGTGGTGTGAAGACCACACCGCCGTCGCTGTTGGGCTCCGTGTTCAGACGATCTGCCATGAGTAATCTGATCGGCCAAATCAAGCTTACAATTAGTAACTCCATTTCATATGAATATTAGCATGAAACAAAACCATGTAAAATATTCAACTTATGAATTACAAGATATGAGCTTGAGATCAGGAAGCATTCCCAATTCTTATTCTGTAACGATTTCACCACCATAATAAAAGAAAAAGTATACAAGGTTTATGCTGAACTTTAGGCACTGGAAGCTTACCGTACATGATTGGTAACCTCTTTTTTGAAAGCAGACAGCAGCCACTATTGGGCGAAGCAGTGCGAAACTCTGGGGACATGATGTAGGTCTGGGGATTTCCACAGCGATGAGGGTGACAGAAGGGCTGAAAACTGAACCTGGGCTCATTGATAAAATCTCCCCCTTGTCGACTAAACCAGATCCCAACGTGGACCAGAAGGACCAGTTGATGCAGAAGCTCAACATGCTGCTGGATGTTTTAAATGCCGTCAAATCACAATATCTTTTGCAGTTGGATGGACCAGTTGATGCAGAAGCGTTCTGAATTCCCCCAAATCCCAAAGTTTTTGATGCCTGAAAAGCTAATTGAAGCAGAAGCATACACTGCCTCACGGATGTTCTAAATGACCTCGAATCACAATTTATTTTGCAGCTGCGTGACGAAAGGCATGGATCTATACATACAAAATGAAAGCAATTGAAATAACTCGAAAGATATGCCAAAATAGTTTTGGGAAAAAGGAAGCACAGAAGTTCTTCTAAATTAAACTCTTTTACGAATACTTTATTGGCTAACACCTGTTACTCTCGCAACATTTGTGCAGCCAAACGTAGATCTGCTCACTGAACCTAAGGACAGCCTTGTAAACGGCCACATGATACTGATTGATTTATTAAGCTACAGAAGAAACCATTTAGATGAGTATCATAAGTACCTTTGCAGAGGAACTTAATATGGTTAGCAAGGGTGTACTTTTACTTCAACAGGTGACATCTGTTATGAACTAGGGAGAAGCACCTACTTACCATCTTTGTCCAATCTAAGGGTGATCATATATTCCTCCACTGCACTGAAATCCTAGGGCGTCCTTGTAAAATGACTCACAAGACTCCTATTGATAATCTCATCAGTTGAGTACAATTTATTTACATAGAAGTTAAAGATGAGTATTAAAGTGACCTTTATATAATAATATTCCGCAAATGGTGTCCCAGAACAAGAGCAAACGAATGAACAGAGCAGCACCACTGGATCGGTCAAAGCACTAATCGAACTTGTTCTATTCTCTGTAATCAATGATAACAATACCAGTTAAATAATGCCGTTTATTGCACGATACCTCTGAAAATGGGCTTCTTAGTAGAATGAACAGAGCAGTACCACTGGATCGGTAAAAGCACTAGTGGAACCCTCGTTCTATTCTCTGCAATCAAATGATAACAATACGAGTTAAATAATGCATTTTTTGCAAGTGACATCCAAACCAACATATATTGTACTCCACAGCACTAAATCCCTAAGACAGGATTGTAAGATCTCACATGAAACTCTCCTTTCCTTATCAGTTAAATAAAGTTTCACAAATCAAACCACTGAAACTAAAGACAAGTATTAAAGATACCTCTGAAAAAGAAAGAAAGCTTGATATATATCCAGCGAAAGTGTCCCCGGAACAAAACTGGATCGAAATAGAGCAAAGGAATGAACAAGGGACCGAGCAGAACCAGAGTGGAATGGATAGATAACCCTTACCCCTCATCGTTAAATAACATTCTTTGCGCATGACTCGTAGGTGAAGTACTCACGGGTGTGCCCTAAAGAAGTCCATGGAAATTTCCAAGCAATTGCTGGTGGGTCCAAGGTATTAGGTATTAAGTGGGAGTCTCTACTGCAACGGAGTAGAAGGAAAAGTAGTATAGTTGAATGTTGTGGCTGTAATTGCCCTACCCATTGCTAGCCGGGTGCATGGCGTGGTATAGTATCCTACGCAAATGATAAGATTGAAAAACCCCTCTCGATGTATGTCTAATCGTAGACTCCTATGCCGTTGGAAGGATAGCATCCAATGTATAAATGTAAACCCTATTAAGTTGGAAGGAGGGCAGCCAATCCTTAGATATAGGCTGGGGCCATAAGTGATGTATCCCACGCGCATTGTAGTTATTGAGTGTTCACCCGCACTAATAATAGTTTATTTTATAAAAATAATGTTGGCTTGTGTCCTAACAAATTTAATGTGAGATACCCTTATTAGGTAATAAGTTTACAGAATAAAATATAAATATAAAATATATAAAATACTATATTTAGGTTGTGCCTTGTCGTTGTCACTCTGTTAACAAATGAAATTGTAAATGATAATATTTTTTATATCTAACCGTTTAAATTTTTGTTTTTTTACATAAGCATGATTAAAATCTTACTCTATCTACAATTTAACGCCACATATGATAATAGGAAAAAATAGAATTAAATATATAAAAAATTATTAAAACGTGGTTTGCATGTAACCAACATTAAAAAAAATCCAAGGCAGTATTCTTGTAAAGGGCATCCATAATAAAGTCACACAGTGAATGTATATATCAATAAAAAAAATCACTATTTTTTCATATAATATCATTATATAAATGCTAAGATTAATTAATTTCTAAAGGTAATATTTATATTATATTCATATAAATCATATCATTAAATAATTAATAAATGTAATCTTGATATTTTCATAGCAAATAATAAATTTTGGTATGAATAACAATATTTATGTTTCCTATTAGAACTATATAGTCATAGATATTTTTGTGTTTTATTTCATAATGTTAAATTGAAACTATTGCGATTCAAATTCCATATGAGCAACTTCATACAAAACGAAATGAGCTCAGTGTGAAAAGAAATTCAACACATTTGCAGATATGGGTGTTCATGAAATTTCCTTTTGATAAAGAAGTTCTACTTCACCAACATACAGGTTCAAGGTTCATCATTCAATATTTTTTATTTTCATAAATTTTATTAGAGTTTTATTTTATGAGGGTTTGATAGATTATATTTGATATGCATGTTTTCCAAATGGATTTGATAGAGAAGTTTGTTTGGATAAAGTATGCCCATTGGATTTTAGGTTCAATTTGATTTGAAGAATTTAGCCCCGCCTCGGTTCTCAGATAAATTTTATCCCTCATTCATTTCCAATTACTTTTAATTATAATTGTAAACTAACCTAGAAACCTATTGCTATTTCAACAATCTTCTCCATATTTGTTAATTTCTTTGTAATTGAATACTCCTATAAACAATTTGATTGTTATGTGATAGAATATGAATGAACTCAACTAGATTCACATGTTTTATTATATAAATAATAATTGCCTAAAACTCAACCATATAGGCCTTGATTTTGGCCCAAAAAAATTGTAGTTCAACCTATAATGGGCTAGGGAAAACAAAAAGAAAAAAAACAACATATAACCTAAGAAACATGCTCAGCAACGACTTTTGTTTTGTCTCAATAAATTTGGGCTTACTTGCCTTTAGGTGGTCGTTGTTACAAAACCTTAGGGTTCTTTGATTAATGTTTAATGGCATGAGAGAAGGTGACTCTAGTCACACTCCCATCGATGGACCAACGACTTATTGAAGAGAGAATATCATGTATACTTATTCTCAAGAGAAAATCAGAAAATTTTTGGCGAAAGAACTTCTTGTGTGATATTTGTATGAAACTAACGACTTCCACACAAAAAATCAGCTTGAAATACTGGGCCTCACCGAAGAAAACGTGTTGTGGTCTTAACCACTTTTGAATCTCTCATCACTGCCACATAAATGCCCTATGATAAAATTTTCAATGGCCACATCAAGTGAAAATCCTGGGAACGAAAGCCCTAAATATGCCCCAAATAAAAAGCTCTAGCCTAAGAGTGAAAACATGAAAATCGCATGGAAATATTGAAACGTATGAAAGTTGATTGTTTTTCCCAAAAAGTTCAACTCTAGGGTGTGCGATCAGTAGATTTATGTAGGTAACACAATCGATATGCATAAGAGGAATGAAGCAGGAATTATTGTTGTTGCGGTTGCATCAGTCCTGAACGGTACGACGATCTATAGGCCACAGTATCGAAACCCTTGCCATCCAAATTGGGTTAGCTTCAAAATAACAGAGAGAAAACCCAAGAAAAAATATGCATAGACTACCTCCGAATGACTGGAGTTTGGCTTGAGAAAATTGGGCTAAACGTGTAATGCAAACAAACAGAAAAGCAACAAAATATAACCCACGAAATTGCTTCAAAAAATTCCTTCCATTTGGGATTCAATTAATAGATTTAAATTTATATTTATATTTAAAAATTTAAATTTAAATTTAAATTACAGATTTAGATTTAAATTTTAAACTTAATCTATTAAATTTTAATTAATAGTTTTATTCAATCAATTTGTTCAATTAAGTTACTAAAATCGATTTTCCGTTCAATACGCCTATAAACAGTTTGAACTGCATACGAATTGGGTTCAATTGTCATAGAATTTTTATTTAGAAGTACTTGTCTTAATAGATTTATTCAATTAATAGACTTGAATTTAAATTTAAATTTAATAGATTTATTTAATTAATAGATGAATCTATTATATAAAATGAATTTATTCCATAGATTAAATAGTTTATATGTTTTTTTGTTTTCTATAAGAAAAAAACTTTGGTTTTATTAATATATGGAAAAACCAGTATATCTAGTCTTTTAGGAAGCTTCATATCAAGTTCTGCGTTTGTGAGAAAACAACATGTGAGCAATGCAACCATGATAAAAAAAAAAATAGTAATAGTCAAAGAGAAAGTCCTCCAAGGCTATAGGCCCACACATGAATCCCAAATATTAGCCCCAATATCAGTACCAAAAAACAATAGATAGTCCATCATAAGTCCACGAACATAAAAAGAAAGAGCATAAGCAAATAAAGAGTACGTTGGCGTATGTGACCATGTAGTGAGATAGAAAGGGCAAGCACAAAAACATAAAAAAACCAACAATAGACCATCTTTAGGGGAGTGGCATGTATCCAATATCAATAGAGCAACCATCCATTTCCAGAGTAATATTCAAACTTTCAGTGGATGCCATTATACCCATCTTGGACATTATACTTGGACATGGCATATGGGATCGTATTGTGTTATCTATGGAGGCGTTGTATAGAAACTTTTTGAAATGTGCACTTGAGATAAATGATGTTCTAGAGCCAACCCTGTAGATGTGAATGTGAAATAGTGGAAATTCCTAGCACATGGCTGATAATGGCTTGTGAGTTACCATAGATCTTTAGTCTTTGAATATGCAGGAAACTAGCAAACCATAATAATCACCAAAGTTCAATTACTTCATCTTTCATGTTAGCCCCCTACCTCTTTCCCAATGGATTCTATATTGTTGGTTTTGATCAATGCGAGTCCACCCCTCACATCCACATATACCTTCATGTTGAGCACCATTAAAGAAACCAACCGATAAGGATATGTGTGGGCCATTTTTTCTATGTGAGGCTGAATGAGGCACAATATGGGACAATAGAAGTGGTCTCAGCCATATTAGAATGTTGTTGATAATCTAGTCCACATTGAGTGTTTTGCCCTAAAAAATAATATAATTTCTTACCTTCCAGATTTCCCAAAATATCACTAGGGGTATTGCCATCCTATATTTGACCTGTCTACTCCTTCATATCAAGCTTGCTTCTATAGACACATGTGCATTATGAGTGAAAGAGATTAAAACAAAGGTCTTAGTCTACCCTTGTATAACATCTAGGGAAGACAATAGGATGTGCAAATTTCTCTCCTCCTCCCCCATGCAAAGAACACATAGTCCAAGTCCATTTATGCCTCTCTTCCTTAGATTTTCCCAAGTCAGTGTCTTATTCCTCCATACAAGCCAAGTGTATAAAATGATATTGATTGGGATCTGTACCTTCCATTATCTGGTAAACTAACAGATGTTATGTGTGCTATGTATACAATTACAAATGAAAAGGTAGGTATCAAAGACAGAGATCGAGCCTCATTGTAATTTCCCCTCCCACTCAATCTAATGGTTGATCTCAGCTTTGCAAATACTAGAACTACGCAATGCATCAAGAATTATTTCCAAGGCCCTAGCCACCTCCCTTGTCAATCTAGTTTCCTCTACCTTCTTCCATATTGGAATGATGTCGGCCCATGTTCAGATAGCTTGAGCAAAGAAAAAGTACCCTTTGGAATTAAGGTTGAGTTTTGAGAGTATCGTAGTAATGCATCTCAATCCCCGATCCTAGAATACAATCCTTTCCTATGTTAATCTCCTTCCCCGAGCCAAATATCCAACATGCCCATTTTAAAATCCAGAATTGTACCTTATTGAAGCTGCCTAGATGGTGGATCTAATCAGTTTTCCAATAATTCTCTCCCTTATCTAGTGTATGACCTTTATTCCATTGAGATATTTGGATGTGATGGAATCTCCCCATAGGAATTTACCAAATAATTCTCACCATAAAGATTTAATCAGAAGGACCCAGCAAATAGTTTTATATTCAACATACCCCAACCTCCCAATCACTTAGGCTTGGAGAGTTTTTCCATCTTTGTGACATGGAATTTGAAGGATTTTCTGAATCTAGCCCAAATAAAGTTTGTCTTTATCCTATTTATTTTTGAAATGATAGTGGAAGGGAGACAGTAAATATGTGGGCAATATACAACTAATTGCTACAGGACGAACTGTGTGCGGGTAACTCTGCCTCTAAGAGTTAGGAATCTATGTTCCCATCCAGATATTTTTTTGTGGAATCTATCGACAATCCAGAACTAGTCATTGTACCTATAATTATTTGGGTTAATACTGAAACCCAAATATTTCAAACCCAAGTTGATCGATTTTTATTCCACACCAAAAAGGTTTGCAATATGTCCAATATCCTCATGTTTCCCCTCCCCATATAGTAGCATTGATTTTCCCTTGTTCATAAGTAGCCCTGAAGTGCTGCCAAACCTATAGAATATGTTATGTATGGTTTCCCACATAATCATGGATATCATACCAAATACAAGAATGTCATCTACAAAGAGGCTGTGTGAGATCCTAATGCCTCGACCCACAGTGAGTGCTCGAAAATCACCCCCCAAGGAGGCATTTTTAATTTTGTGGCTGAGTTCATCCATGGTCAGGATAAAAATAAACGGGGAGAGTGAGCATCCCTGTCATAGTCCTCTGCTTGCCCCAAATTATCTTGTAGGATATCCATCAATAATGACCACATATCTCATAGTGGTAACACAAGCCATTATCCACTCAATTTTGTGCATTTGGAAGCCAATTTTGTGTAAAACAATGCATAGGTATGTTCAATCAACATTGTCATAAGATTTTTACAAATCCACCTTCATGACAACAACTTTCATCTTCTTCGTGTGGATGGAATGCATGCATTCTTATGTCCGCAACCACATCATGAATCTGTCTGTCCTATACGAAACCATATTGCTTGAGGGAGATGTATGTGGATAATGTATTCTTAATTCTGAGTGTAATGATCTTTGAGCTCAGTTTGTATACTAGGTTGCAGAAAGATATGGGCCTATAGTCATTGAAAGCCCATGAGTCACCTTGTTTTGGAATAAGTGCAATGTACGTGGAGTTGATTGCCCTAGTGATATGTCCTCCCAGTCTAGAATTTTCAACCATCTACTCTAAGTCGAGTCCCATTAGACAAAAAAAATGCAAGAAGAGCTTGACCGTCCATCCATTTGGGCCTCAACATTTATCCTTGGTGAAATATTTAAGGATAGTGTGGACCTCCTTTAAATTTACAGCCATATATAATTCCTCATTCTTATTTGAATCAAACATGGTTGAAAATGAATGAGACCCCCAGATTTGGTCCATAATACAAGTGCCTTCTCTTGTTTTTAGGCATCCTTGAAGAATGTTACAACTGCCTGCTCGATCTCAGGTAGAGTATGTACCATGCTGCCACTAGAGTCCTTAATGCCCCAAATGGTATTAACTTGTCCTAAAAAATTGACATATCCATGGAAAAATTTTGTGTTCCTATTCCCCTTCTTTAACCACAATGCCATGCTCTTCAACCTCCAACTGACTTCCAGTACATGTAATATGTTTTGTTTCTTCACCTCTAGGTCTTTGATGTTATTAATGAGTTATGTAGTAGGGTTCCCCACATCCAGTGACTGACCTAGTCTTTCCCACTCCATTTTAATGTCTGCTAGCTCCTTAATCATATTCTTTTTATTCGTGTGTTCCCATTTCCTTACCTCGTTTTTTAGTGCGTGTAGCTTCCCAAAAATAACCTACATGGGGGAATTATTTGTATTCCTGTATTGAGTCCAGAAATCCCAAATCATGGAAATAAAATTATCATCTTCTAGTCAGATATGTTTGAATTTCAAAGGCGTTTCCAATATCAACTCCTCCCTCCTCCATAATAAAGTGATGGGCAAGAGGTAGAAAATGTATGTTTTCATGACCTTTGATTGAAGCAGGCCCATTCTCTTTAGCAGATTTTTGTGTACGAGGAATCTATAAAGTGGCTTTGCAATATGATGTGTTCCATCCCTACCATTGTGCTAGGTGGGAACCATTTTCTATGGTCTAATGTCTATCAAGTTATGATGAGAGAAAACTGATTTTAGTCTATCAGCAAGGGGATCCATTCTGCGTGTCGAGCCCCAGCATTCGTTCTGCACAATGGTGGAATTTAAATTCCAAGCCACATTGAGGGATCCAATTTTAAGGATACCATGTTAGGCCCCTATAATACTAGTGATTCCCCCATTACTATCGTCATTGTATCCGTTATTGTTATTATTGTGCCCATATTGTCCCCATATTGTTATTAGTGTGCCCCATAGAAACCCACTATTGTTATTGTTGTGCCCTTATGTTATTACTGTTAAGTCGGCTTGATTATATTGTGACCCGTTAGACTCCTATATATAGAAGGGAGGTTTAGTCATTTGTATTATCCAAGAATTGTTCATTTGTGTAATGTAAAGGAGGTTGTCCCCTCGAAGATGCTGAATTCTAAGGTGTTGATCTATCTTTTCTATCTTTTTGTGAGCTGGTTTCCTAACATTTGGTATTAGAGCTTTGGATTCTAGGGTTTTGCTGCTCCCAACAAGTCATTATAAAAATTTTGGTATAAATTTTTTCCTGTGATGTTTACGAAGCTAAAACAAATTCCCATTTGAGTCAAAATCATTCTGAACTTCGGGTTTGAATTTCAAAGCTTGTCTCACTATAGTTTCAGAGATATGATCTAAGGAAGTTAGGGTTTTTACAGACTCCCGAATTACAATGCAAACAAGTGACCTGGAGAAAATTATCGTAAATTTGTTTCTAATAATCAAATTGAAATTTCATAAGAAGTTTCAGAAAGAGGATAGCCTATAGTTTTCTGTATATTAGTTTCAAGTATTGAGGTCAAAACAATGACACGTGGCACTTCATACAAGTTCGCTCTACTGAACTCGTCTATAATCAGGTCACCATGGGAGGTTTGGCATAAGTCTTCCTTGGAGAATCCAATATTGATCAGAATTGCGAGGTTAGAAAGAGGACTCAAAGTGCTACTGCAGGACACAATTTTAGATATTCGAGATCCGCAATTACAGAGATACAACAGATTCAATATCGTGCTCTTAAAAAGTGAAAAAGGATGTGTAGCTTTTGTAAATTTTGCATAAGATTGGTTTGAAAAAATAGTTTGAAGGAATTCAAAGGGAATAGTGAAGAATTATTAGCATTAATTAATGCCCCAAAAATAGAAAATGGAAACACCTAGTAAGAAGCCTGAAAGCTCTAGCATGACTCATGAAGAAGAGGAAGAAATGCAACATGATATATGTTACCGGGAATAGTGTCCACTCGGATGCTGCTATTCCCATTAAGATGGGTGGCTATCTTAGAAACAAACAAGTAAGTCTACTTTCGTTTTTCCTTTATGAAAATAGACAAGAGGAGAACCAAGAAGACCAACCTTAGTCTTGTGCTTGATTTCCTCTCCTTCTTGATAGAGCTTCGCCGCTTCTTCTTCATCGGCCCAGCTTCAAAAAGCACCTGTGGAATCACAACAACATACTACTATCGAAGAAACAAAGATCTATATTCATAAATAACACAGGACCAGATGTGTGTTAACCATACAAATGCATATATAGACAAGTACATAAGAATATGGAGGAAAACGAGAATAACTTTATTAAGATGAAAAGTAGCAAGAGTATTACAACCATATGTTCTGACCCAGCATCAATCCTCTGCTAGAAAGCCCTTCATTCACCTCAAAAAGCTATAGATCACACAACCAAAGAATTACACCAGAAAACTCAACAACACTTCTTTATAAGATACAAAATTCCAGCCTCTAGATCTCTGTGATGAGGGATCCATATATAGATGATTACATAGAGGTGAGTCATCTTCTGGGATCTTGATTAGTGTCCTCTCTCTGATATTTCCTTCTTCCACTTGGAGAATGACGATCTCTTACTCATTTCTAGTCGAAAACAGAGAGGCAAGTGTCAGAGGGGAAGCTTCTGGAAGATTCCATGATCTTCCACCTCGCATTTTGTCCCTGCCATTTGCCCATTCCCAACCATCGCACCCTACAAAGGAGTAATTTAGTATGCATCACACCTTGTACACTGGGAAGGTGATATGCATCGCACCCTCTGCACTGAGCTTTCAGTATGGTCCAGTTTTGACCATTTATGAGCAGTTTTCATTGGAGAACTTCTGGGAGATGATGTAATCAGTTGACCTTGTTCCTTTAGGCAGTGAAGCAACACTTTTAGGGACTTAAGAGCCCTCAGTTTATGGACATTTGTGATTGGGGTTGAAGTGCTAAAAAATGTCTATAACAGTTTCCCCCTAAAGCATGAGGTCGTTAATCTTTTTTGATGTCGGGTGAAATTCTTTACTATGAGGATCCGAAGTTTTTCTGAGCTGGGAGGCGATTTGTAATAAGATACAATACAATACATTATTTTGACAAAAAAATTTCATGATCTAGCTAAGCCAGACATTCCCATGCTCAGCTTTATAAATTCATTTTTCATGTACATAGGACAGATGATCGTCTGTGTGACAGACTGATGATATGGACACATCATCCTTTGATTTGGATGATCATCTATTCGGAAATGATGTACATTGGATGTTTTTATATTCCTGAATATATCACAGCCTGGGTGGATGAAACTAGATCCGGGGTCTTCAAAAACCCGTTCAATCTTCACTCGGAGTACAAGTCGATCCATGTGAAAAATGTTTTGGAGTCGAACATGGAAAGACATCGCCTGATTACCTACCAATGATGTAAGTTGTTAACAGGCGCGAGAGGAATCACCAATACTGACAATGATCCTCAAGGTATTACAGTACAATTCACGTGGTGTGAAAAGGGACTTGGCATCGAACACCACGTAAAATCTCTCGATCGAAGGCCATTGATGTAAACCTGTCGCTGACAGTGAGAAACTTGCCATTGAGGCATGAAAGCTTCAAAGTACTGAAAGGGTTGTTCCTAAGTCAACTTCTTGGATATTGAGTTGATGTCAACAAGAAGTGACCCATCGCAGGAGGGCCTTAATGAATCCCACATCAACGACACAGAACGAAGCAAATGATTTTGGAGGTGAATACAAACTGACGATACAGGGTTCAGGGTGGCGGTCATGAAGGAATGAAGCATGAATGTATTGCAGTGGGTGAAACACATGTGAATTGTCTGAATGACTTCTCTTGAACATATCGGCGACACTGACAATGGATTAGTAGCATTAACCCAAAAGATGGATGGTGTGATGGACCAATGGTGATGACCAGTGAACGGAACAACCCAACCCGGCATGGATGCGGAAAGAAAGTGTCATGTTCAAGAGCGACTTGCTACCAATAAAGTTTCTTCAAGTTTTCTTCCCAATTTTCCCCAGTCATTGCTGACCAGTACCTCTTTATTTTTGTCAATCTTGAGGAGGATAACATATGCTTGTTCTATAATCCGCCCTTCAGGCAAACCTATCACTATATGTTAGCGAGCCTAGCGACAGTGAAACTCGTTCTTGTCCATGTGGATGAGTTTGTTGCTATTTGGTTTTAACGAGTTTAACGACAAAGATAACTCGGTTCCTTTCAATTTTAGAGAGTTTGAAAGGATCGGAAAGGAGACTCCAACGGTTTTTTTTTCGTCATGCAATCCCTTGAGTCCGAAAAAGCGTAAAATAATACAAAAGGGATGAATTTTCGATAGTTTTAACGAGCCGAACAAGACAAGTGCTTGATCTTTTTGTGTAATAATCCCTCAAGTCCAAAAAGATAAAAATCTAGAGGGATAGCACTTTCGATGACTTTAACAAGCTGGAGAGGCCAATCGCTTGGAAATCTTTTCATATTTTATGAGTCAGGTGAAAAGAGCTTAAAGAAGACTTATTTTCAAGGAACAAGTGATGGTTTCAGGTAGCAGCTGATTCCATGTAAGATTTGGAATTTTACAATCACGGCAATGTCACAAGGATGGCTAATAGAATCACTCTTTGCAGATGTTCCTCGAAGGGGTAAACAATCATATGGGGGTGAATGATCGGCTAAAAACAGAGTAGAGGTGATGATGAGAACACGACCAAGGCTCAAAAGCTGGCGATAAGGCATTCACAATGGTTATTTACCAGTTCATTTTTTAATGAGCTTAAACGCTGGGGGAAACATTTGCTCATAACTTATGTTTATTTTTTAACGAGCTTGAACTATGCGCTAAAACTGCTCGTGGAGGGTTTATTTTTTAACGAGCTTGAACCCTGCGGTAACATTGCTCGCCAGTCATATGATAAGAATGTCTCATTCAAGATGCTATTTTCAAGGGGCTTACATCTCTCAAGCTTTGCTCCGGATCCTTTCTTTATGCAAGTTAGGAAACGACTAGCCTTACGGGTTTAAAGGGTTAGAGGTCCTACAAATTTAAAAAATAAATAACCGCTCTTCACTTGCATGCGAAAAGGTTTACATGCCCCCAGGTATAGGGAAAAATTCCCAGGTTACCATGAAAGGTCCATCCGTGTAGCAGACAGAAAGATCCCTTGGCAATGTCTACCGAAATAGACAAAGGAGAGTGGCGTAGAGATACTCCACTCACATAACTTTAACGAAGGTATCTTATTCCAGTCTGATCCCATTTTCCTGTAAGGACGGGTTCGTCAGACTAGTCATATATCCATCACGGAAATCTACTCTATACCCAAGGCTTTCCTGCCGAAACAGACCAGGGTGCATGCCCCCTGGGTTTCGGTCACATCCTCCTAAATTACTCGCGCTCATCAGGTGGACGGACTGGAGATCGAAGAGACATCCCTTGCGTGAAAAGACCATTTAGGGATGGAATTTGACTATTTGGGATGTGTGAACTGGGGAATGACATTTGGTCTACGAGCTTGACCATCCTGCCTTCATGCGAAAAACACATTACTCTAAAGAGTGAGGAGATGATGGCTCCCATGCAATAAATATAGTCACGTCCAAGGAGTAGATTATAATCCAAGGGTCCTTGAAATACCATCACGCTCATGTGAATGATTTTCCTTCTCAAAGTAATGGGCACATTTGGAAGGATCCCTAAAGGTCGACTGGTTGCTTTGTCGAAGCCTGTCAGATTTCTCATTTCAAGCAAAAGCGATGGCGAACCAAGCGCTTTCCAAGCAGTTGAGGAAAGGATACTCACAGAAGCCCCTTCATCGATGATGGTACCAACCATAACCATTCTGTAAGCTCGTACAATGATTCTGAATGGTACACTAGCTGGTAAACGGGGTCTACCTAGTAGATTCCAGTCGAAGGAAATGACTAGCTTGCTTGGTGGTGGGACCGAATAGACGACCGGATATGACTCTGATGAACTTCCTTCCTGCGATAAAGGAACGAGACGACTTCCCCCAAGCTCACCGGAGTCTGTGCTGATGAAAAGAATTTGAACGGTGTCGTTCTCTTTCTCTTCAGTGATGGTATCATTCGAAGATGAGCACTCTGAAGGTAAGACAGGGTCAATTGCCATCTCGACCTTTTGACTTTCGTCTGGTATGGATTAAGAGGGTTCATTTTCAATGATAGACGCTTCGGCTGACCACAATGACGGGCCAGCCGAGTTTTCAACTAGTGGAGGACTTGGCAAGAGTTTTTTATATCCAAGAGGAAGTCGTAGCGGTGAAACCAGACGATCATCCAAAACTCTTTTAGCTTCGTCAAGGAAGGGACAATGGTGGATAGTGTGATTGCCTTCACACAACTTATAAGGAAATTTGGGATTCCTTTTCTGTCCATGTGCTTCACTTTCACTGGTTGATGGTGTGCATTCAACATGATCGTCAGAGGTTGATGCCACCGGATT
The DNA here is from genome assembly GCA_000404065.3 of Pinus taeda. Taxonomy (NCBI): domain Eukaryota; kingdom Viridiplantae; phylum Streptophyta; class Pinopsida; order Pinales; family Pinaceae; genus Pinus; species Pinus taeda. The sequence continues at coordinate 14,496 of APFE031128318.1, forward strand.
GTGCAAACGAGGAGACTAGTCCCTTACGATATGAGGGATGCAGGGACAATCTCGGTGATAGTGGTCTCCGTTGCAAATGACACAAGGAGATTTAGGTTTCGACGGTGCGGTGTGAGGATTTTTGGTAGATGATGCTTGGTTGCCCCCTTTCAATTTTAGTTCCTTTTTCTTCTTTTCCTTTTTCTCTTTCTGCTTCTTCTTCTTCTCAGTTACTTGATTTTTAGCTTTATCGACTTTATCAAGCGAAGAGGAAGGAGGAGAGGGAGAGTGGAGGACTTGGAAAGAGTTTTTTATATCTAAAAGGAAGTCGTAGCTGTGAAACCGGACGATCATCCAAAACTCTTTTATCTTCATCAAGGAAGGGACAACGGTGGACGGTGTGATTGCCTTCACACAACTTATAAGGAAATTTGGGATTCCTTTTCTGTACATGTGCTTCACTTTCACTGGTTGATGGTGTGCATTCAACATGATCGTCAGAGGTTGACGCCACCGGATTGTGCAAGAGACTAGTCCCTTACGATATGAGGGATGCAGGGACAATCTCGGTGATAGTGGTCTCCGTTGCAAATGACACAAGGAGATTTAGGTTTCGACGGTGCGGTGTGAGGATTTTTGCTAGATGATGCTTGGTTGCCCCTTTTTGATTTTAGTTCCTTTTTCTTCTTTTCCTTTTTCTCTTTCTGCTTCTTCTTCTTCTCAGTTACTTGATTTTTAGCTTTATCAGCTTTATCAAGCGAAGAGGAAGGAGGAGAGGGAGAATGAGAGGAAGTAGAAGGTTGGGAGGAAACTCTAGTGTCATCTAGTTGCTGATTTGACTGTTAAGGAATTACGGGATTCTGAATGATAGAGGTAGAGAAGAGCCAGATAGGCAAACCAATTGTCAATCTTGGAAGTGACAAAGTGGCCATATGGGGTGCACCAACATCTCCCCAAGAGAAGGGACTAGGATTTCCTCCAAGGGGAAATCCTTGGTTGGTAGACTCCATTTTCTCAACCTAAAGACGAATGGGGGAATTTGTGATGTTTTTCCGATTAAAATAAAGTTTAGACGCTTTGACACAACTTGTTTTTTCAATTTTAAAGAGTCGAGAAAAAACAAAAGATGACTCTAGTCGCCTTCGATTTTTATTGAGCCTGAAGTGATAAGTGTTGAGAGGACCTTTTCTTTTAAGGAGTCTGAAAAGGAGCAAAATAGACTTCTCTGGAGATCTAGGAAGAGAGGATTACCAAACCAATTACAAAACTGCAGAATACTTTTTACGGTATGACAGTAAATCTTCCTGAATGCTGTGTTCAGTGCATTGCGATCGATAGGGCGGCAGACACGGCTTCCTAAGGATAAAGGATGCAGCCTATTGTAGTCTCCCAATATATACTCTACGGTACATGGGAACACAAGTCCGTACTAGCACTTGCCATCTCAGAGTGGAGGAATCACCCAACCAACACTGAAAACAACAGTAACCAGGTTTTACGATGCCGCAATATGTCTGTAGCCTAGACCTCTAGATGTTGTGCGTTAAGTTCCAAAGCATTGTTAGATTCATTAAATTTATTTTAAGTTGATCTTGCTTAACAATTTTCCTTTCAGGTTCACCGTGTGATGTGTATATAATTCCTAAAATGCAGTCTAAGATGACAGACAAATGTTTAATCTTCTTTCGGCAATGAAAATCCTAGGTACTAAGGAAAGAAAGTTAAGAATCTTTCTACAAAGAGCACAAAGCACATGCTAAATGCACAGTCCTAAATCAAACCAAGCTGTCGAAATGCAAATGCACATGCATGTATTTGTTTTCAGCCTTCTTAATGTATGAATGACGATAAGAAAGCTATGTGCAAATTTGAATTACTTTTAAAGCGACAGTACTCAACAAATTTATTTTTCAAAATGACGTGAAGGTAAGAGAGACACTTTGCGATTTTGAAATGAAAATTGCTTTTCGACACTTTAAAAACTACTAATTCAAATCATATGCAATAGTAACTGTATAATCGACTATCTAGAACAATGGGATTGTTTTCTAATACTGAAAATGACAGCTACGACACTTTCAGATCCAGAAACGATAGTTCGACTATGCTACTTTTTCCAAAAGAGAACTGAAAATGACGCACAATACATAAAAAACACTTACAGTTCTTTGCACTAAGGAGGCAGAATAATGCAAGAGAAGGGGGTTTTCACAGAAATACACTGACTACAGATAGCAAAACTCTCGAATAGGACTGAAAATAGTGAGAAACAACCACAGTCTGAGGGTAAAGTTAACCCTCCCTGACCATCACACCTATTACACAGTGAAACCAGTATGCAGCGCACCTATTGCACTCGGGAAGTACGATGCATACATCCTGCCTTGAAGGTAGGGTGCGATGGTACCAGTGTGAGACTTTAAACAAGTTTTCACGCATAGTTTGCAATTCAGTTCAGGGATTTAGGCCGAGTAAGTAATGTTCAGTGTATGTAAAACACAGGGATGATCTAAAGAGGTTACTAGAGCCACCACTTAGGGCAATTATATTGCTTGCAGATCTATTGTTTAATTCATAAACAAAACTCGGAGATAGACTGAAGCAGCATTGATCTACTTTGCATTTGTATAACAAATACAGTTCAAAGGCTAGCTAGCTTGACTTCAAGCTCCGTCTGTAAGTTTATAAAAGAAACAAAGATAGATAGGCTAATAAACAATCTAGTCACTCCCCAGTGGAGTCGCCATTTTGTTATCGGGAATAGTGTCCACTCAGATGCTACTATTCCCACTAAGATGGGTGGCTATCTTAGAAACAAACAAGTAAAGTCTACTTTCATTTTTCCTTTATGAAAATAGACAAGAGGAGAACCAAGAAGACCAACCTTAGTCTTGCGCTTGATTTCCTCTCCTTCTTGATAGAGCTTCGCCGCTTCTTCTTTGTCTGCCCAGCTTCAAAAAGCACCTGTGGAATCACAACAACATACTACTATTGAAGAAACAAAGATCTATATTCATAAATAACATAGGACCAGATGTGTGTTAACCATAGAAATGCATATATAGACAAGTACACAAGAATATGGAGGAAAACGAGAATAGCTTTATTAAGATGAAAAGTAGCAAGAGGATTACAACCATATGTTCTGACCCAGCATCATCCTCCAGCTA
>APFE031128319.1:35885-55401 GCA_000404065.3 Pinus taeda
GTATACTTCTTAAAACTCAAGAGTGAAGTATTTAACATGTTCTTGGCCTTTAAGGCCATTATTAAAAAACAATATGGACATCAAATTCTTCAGCTAAGATCTGATAATGGCAGAGAATATGTTAACAACAAATTCATCAACTTTTGCACTGAGAATGGAATTCAAACAACATACTGTTCCATATACTCCACAACAAAATGGTGTAGCTGAAAGGAATAATCGCACCTTAAAGGAAATGGCTAATTGTATGCTTCAATCTAAAGAACTTAGTCTTAACTATTGGGCAGAAGCAATTAACTGTGCAAATTACATACTAAATCGCATCCTACTAAAGCTTTAAAGAACATCACTCCAGAAGAAGCATGGAGCTCTATTAAACCAGATGTGAGTCACTTTCGTGTTTTTGGAAGTGAAGCATGGGCCCATATTCCAGATGAAAAACGTAAAGCTTTAGAACCAAAGAGTGAAAAATGGTTTTTGTTGGATATTCTGAAGATGTCAAAGGATATAGACTTATTCCATTTAAGTCCAAAATGTTATCATTAGAAGAGATGTAAAGTTTGATGAAAATATATCGGCCTATGAGCCTAGTTCGGCACATGTGCCACCTCTCTCTATCTCTTCTACCTTTGAACATATTTCTTCTTCAGATGATGAAAGTGAGGATGACAATCCTCCCCCACCTTCTTAGGATCATCCTTTAGCTCCTTCACTTCCAAAATGGGTCCAAGCTACTCGAGATGCAGCAGGTGATCTTGTCGGTGATCCTACAGATCAACGTCATACCCGTTCTCAGTTTGAAAGAGCCTCTTCTTTACTGGCTCAAGTGTGAGCAAATTATGATCCTGACACCTTTGCAGAAGCTTCAGGCCATCCAGATTGGGACGTAGATATGAATGAAGAATATCGTTCATTATTGGAAAACGATAAATGGGATCTTGTTCCTCTACCAAAGGGACGCAAACTTGTTATATGCAAATGGGTTTACAGAACCAAGTATGGGCCAGATGGGAAAGTTGATAAACATAAAGCTCGACTTGTTGCTAAGGGCTTTTCACAAGTTCAACGCATTGGTTATACTGAAACCTTTTCCCCTGTTTCCAAATTGAACTTTGTCCGCCTTGTTCTTTCCCTTGCTGCCTCTTTCAAATGGGAAGTCCATCAGATGGATGTTAAATCCGCCTTCTTGCATGGAGACTTGCATGAAGAAATCTACATGGAACAACCTATTGGGTTTATACAAACAGACTGCAGCCTTGTATGTCATCTTAAGAAATCCCTTTATGGTCTCAAGCAAGCTCCTCGGGCTTGGTATGCCAAAATGGATAATTTTCTTTTAGAACCTCGCTTTTCTAGGTGTCATTCTGACAATACTAATGAGTCTAGATAGGGGCATCACCTTCTTTTCATAGCCTGCATTGAGTAAATTTTTCCTTTTGTATGAATTGTCTCAAGAATTGAAGTAACTCAATGCTACTACCGGAGCATCTATAATGAGTCATTCTTCTCGTTACCAAATAGAACTAAATTTCATATTTCCTTTCATTCTTCTTTCTTTGTGCTCACTTTCACCTTATTATGTGATGCCAGACGAATTGGAATGTTGATTATTTTACTTGCTTGAGGACTATTTTTACTATGGCTTGTACTTTTAGAGAGATCCACCACGAGAATATCATGATTACATATATTAATTTTCCTCTAATATATTTTGAGATAAAAATAAGGATTCTAATGCTTTCTTTCCCCTTCTAGCATGCTACTATTAGTGTTGATGTTAAGTCTTCCTTGTTGATCATTAGCATGATATATTCCTATTATTTCACTATTTTGGGAAGGAGGTATATCCTTTCCAAGTCTACATGCAATTGCTTTGTGTCCATTATTTCTACACTTGTAGCATTCAAAACAATGTAGTAGAGAAGTAAAAGAATTGTAATTGCTAACATCATTCCTACTATATCCGCTATTACTACTAGTATATCCATTTCTTAGAATATTACATGTTTCACTAGTTGAAGCTTTCCTTTGAAGATTTTCTCCTTAAGGGAAAAAATATCTCTACTTGTTCTTTTGAAGTTTTATATTTTGATCCATGGATTCATGTTCACTATTCTTCTTTTTTGAACACTTAGAAGCATAATTACCTACTTCGCCACAATTAAAATGCTTAAAGAGTAAATTAAATTTAACTTTATTTCCAGTATAATCTTCTTCACCATGGCTATCTACCCATTTATCTTCTACCTTCTTAGATCACAATTCTTCTTTATATCCAATTCTAGTGTTGATGAGGGGAGATCCTTGACTGCTAGGAATCTCAACCAAGATTATCTTACCTTCCTCAAAATTCTAATCTCATGACAACTAATCATTAGAATGCTTTAATTCTACCATCTCAACTTCTAGTTTCTGGGTTTTGGCTGTAAGATTACTTATCTCTTCAAAAGGAGATATAATGTTTCTTTTATAGTATATATTTTCATCCAGATATTTTGATTCATTAGATGAAATACTATATTCATATCCAAATTATTTTTCACCTTCATATTTTTTAATATCTTCTTCCCTTCCTTAGATTAAGAATTCTTTTGTAGACACATGAGATATTGTTTCTTGCTCACTAATAACGGCACTACTATTATCTTCTTGAGTACTATATAGATGTGCTACGTTTATAAATGTAGTTCCTTCTTCACTACTACTACATGTACAACTCTCTTCCATTATAAATTTCATGTGTATAATATAAATGGTATATTCTTCTACATTAACAATGGACCACCAGCTTAATTGAAGTTTTCCTCTCCTTGGTAACCTCTGGGTGATTATTAACATATTATCCATTTCATGTAGGGGAATTCTCTTCCTACTCTCAATCATGATATTCAAACCTTCCTTGAATCTTTTAGTTCTACATCCTTCAGAGAAGACCTCTTGATATCACTTGAAACTTCAATACAATTATCAAAGATACACTACAACTCATCCCATGTCTCTTTTGAAGTCTCACAACATATCACTCTTCAAACTACGAGTTTGATAATCCTTTCAATATTTCCTCCTTAGCTTGTGCATTAAATCCATTATCTTCTATTCCATACTCTACAGATAACCATATATCCAAGTCAAGATATTTTGAGTATATTGCCATAATTTTCTTCTAATTTTCTAATTTGATTCATTAAAAAACTGAACTCCATCTAAGATAATCCAATCATGTTTCACCATTATCTGTAATCTTCCCTCGAACTGTTACGATGATCTTAAAGGAAGCTTTCTTTGATACCAATTGGTAGAAACTAGGACAATACTTGGGGGGTGAATTAGTATTTAAATCAAATTATACAACTTTTTCCAATTTTCACCTTTCAATAAATTTAGAAACAATTCATGTAAGTAACATCAATCAACATTTGAAATTGTTGTCACTGTGAAAGGTAACCTACAAAATTTTGCATATGCTCAAATATTGGAGCCTACTAAGGATCTTGCAGTCGGTCATTCCATAATCACTTCTTGGTCACCTGATGCCTTTAAGTTCCCTTATTTGACCGGAAGTGTCAAAGTCAGTTGCTCACGCATGATTAATTTTCAACAAGTTCATGAGCACATTATTTTACATAAGTTTGGAAAAGCACAACATGTTCCATCACAACATAACAAGTTTGGACAACAAAACTTTAGTCCTCTATTTGTGACCTTACCCCTTGGTACTCTGCAATGTGCAGTTCTAGCCTCTAAGGATTGTCACGCTGTGTTGTTTTTGTGCTGAAGCTTTGGCCTTGACCTCTAGAATTGCATAATTCCTTCTCCCAACATGGCCTAAAATGCACACTTCACAAACTACAACCTTAATCTCATCCTTTGATATCCTTATCTATGTAGTTGTGAAATAGCCCAACCTCCCCGATCTCTTGGAACTCCATAGTGTGTTCACTCAATGTCCATCCCTTTATCCTACGTCACTAGCTTCCATAATTATGTAGTTTTTTCCCTCAGTTGACCCTAAACTATGCAATGTGCAATCTTAAAGCTTAATCCTTAGCCCCAATATCTTTAAATTCTTAATTGTACAGTCACCTAGGTTAATATGTCACTGAGAACTGTGAAAAAGGATGATCTAGTGCATGTCCCCTCAACCTATCATGCTGAGCTCCTCGACTCCTTAGTTTTCTTCCTCGGCCCAACTTAAACTGTGCATTGCATAGTCTCAAGGATCAAGATTCATTATTGACTATCTGAGTTGTGCAATTATGCAGTTACTCAACCTCTTTCCCATATTGTCACCCAGTTGCATCTCTCTGAGTGGACCAATGTGGACCATATTACACTATGGGTTTATGAGAATAATTCCATCTTTTCATGGCTAGATTGTAGATGAAGGAACTCTATCATGCTATAGAAAGATGATAAAGAAGGAGATGGAGAAGGATGACATGCTAATAGACACATATGGAGCTCTAGAGATAAGATAATTATTAGGCGAGAAAATGAACTAACATCGAACCCTAATAGAACATTAAGATCAATATCACGTGGAAGACGCCTCATATTTATGTCATAAGGAGGAGGAATAACAATAACATGTACCATATGTTCAAGAAAGCACAAAGAAATAAGCCGCAAGAAGGACAACTTGGCATTGCCACAACATCACGTATTCCATGTCATTAGTGTCATGTCATGTCTTGTCACAAGTCATCATATGCCACATCATTATTGTGGATTATATAATTACCTATTTGAAAAGTATTGTAAAGTGGAATTCCAATGGACACACATGGAATATGAAGAGTCATGTATGTCAAAAGGTCATAGGAATTCAAACATTCATGAGGGTAGTAAAAGAGTCAGAACGAGGGTGAAGCATTACTCCTTGGTAATTTATACACTCTCATTGTATGAGCTAAGTACATTTCACCTTGGCTCCTCCCACAATGCATTAGAGAGATAAAATAGCTCTTTTCGGGAACAAGGAGTGGCTCCACCACTCCACTGCTATAGCTCATGATTTTCATTGTATAAATTTGTCTTGGAACTTTTACTTAATAACAAAAGCCTTCAAGCATAACATGTTTTTCATGCATGAATTATGAATATTGGTAAGATTGTTTTATGGATGTTTGTACTTCATGTTTTGTTTCACATTTGCAAATATAGTTGAACTATTTCGGTTGTTTTACTACCTATGTGGTTGATAATTTTCTGTAATGTCATTGTTGTCCCATCCTTGTGGACTAATATGGTGAATATTAGAAAGAATTTTTTCATTTGTTAGCTATAACGATCATCGTATCCTCTATGGACTATTCTGTTGCATATTAAATGTATCCTTTTGGTTCATGGGTGTCTCTTCTTGGTTGGTACTACTAACTCTCTCTTAGAGGTTCAATTTCCTCTCCTCTCCACAGTAGAAGAGCTTTCACACATTTACAGTTGAACACTGACCACGTACACCCCCTTTATTTTGAAAAGCACATGTACATTCCTCATTACGGATAATTTTGTTGTGTTAGGAAAATTATCATCAAAATTAGATCTCTCACAATCCATCCTAGTGTCATGAAGCACTCAGTTGCAAGTCAAAAACATATATACCTTGAATAATGTGGACTTTCTAGACCTCATGCTACAAAAGCATGTTTTTGAACATCTGTGTAGTTTTTTTGAACAAAATCCACACATGTAATTTATTCCACTATAAACTATGTAGGTATGCGCATTATCTTCCACTATAAACTGCGCAGGTAAATCAATAAAAAGAAAAAATTAGAGATCTGGAAGAATTTTTGGGCAAATCCTTCCCAACAAAAAGCCCTGAACTCATGTTTATTTGAGCCTAACCTCATTTTTTATGGAACTAATTTCCATTCTTCAAGGAGCCCTCATCACTCTTTTAGTGGATCTCATCCTTGGGCTAAGGATCTCAAACTAGTTCCTTTTCTCCTATTAATCAAACCATATGTGGAATAATTGAGGGAGTCTACTTAGAGTAAGTTTATGCTGGGGGAATGAGGTTGGAGAGATTATAATTCTTGGAGAATATTAAGATAAATGGGAGGAGCATCACAACATCAAGGCATAGGTTTTGTAGCTCTTTATGTTTATGAAATTAATACAAACAATCATTTCTTCTCACTGCATTATTTAATGGATTAATTGATGAATTTCATGGATGGTTTATGTTATTAATACTTTTCCATTGGAATGATGTTTGTTACTAGTCTCGTTCTTCACTAGTTTGAGTTATTGAATCATTTATACAACATGTGCCTTTGATCCTTTCTTGTTTCCATGTGTGCAGGTCTAGATCCAAGTATAGAGGAGCTACACTGTATAAAAAAGGGGTATCTAAATCAAGCATGATGTAATAAGGTATAAATTTCCATTTCTCAACTTGTTATCATATGATTCAAGAAAAGATAGATTTAGGGAAGGAATTACATTGATTGTTTGTTTGTTTCTAGTTTCCTTTAGGATCTATGGTGATCACTCTTTTCAAAAAGAGGGATTTTTCCACCTAACACTCCTCTCTCCTCATGACAGTTAGAGCGAAGGCATATCCATAAGAATACATGGAAGCTAGGATGATATTCCAAATGGTGCTCCTACTCCGAACTATGAGAGGGCTAGTAGGGACTGCACATCATGGATAACCCTTGGTTGATGGATTTTCATCATCATCAATAGAGATACATATTAACATGCATATATCTAACACATAAATACATTTAATTCACCATCAATCATATTCTTGATTCCTTTTCCAAATGAAAGGTTCAGGTTGTTGTTGCAATATGTTTTCTAGCACCAACCAGAAGGAAGAAACCAATCACTTATTAACCAACACCAATTGAAAATAACATAAACCCCTCATTTGTTTTTCTAACACCAACCAAGAGGAAGCAAAAAATACATTTATTGTTTCTCGTGTAACCCCTTGAAGTAAAAATTAACTCCTTCATATGTAGGAACTAACCTATTGAATGATGTATATACCTATTTCATTCATTGTCAAACTTAGATCAATAGGTTCTTACTGATACCAATACTACTTCATATCTTTCAACACACAATGCATTTCATACATAGATATGTTATTTATTTTACTCACACAATCATCTATATCAATTGATAAAACACCTCTGACTACCAATGCATTATCTGAAATAATTCTAGTGCATGTACTCATTCTAAGATGTTGTTTATAATGATTTCAAAGCTAATAATTGTTTTATTAACAATTAGTTTAACTTCAACTAATACAGTGGATGTTCGCATCATTTGTCAGGAGATAAGAGAAAATTTCAATTCTTTATGAGAATCAATCGTGGTCATGTTCCTTTTGAAGGGAGTGAACCAGAAAAAGTGCTCAAAAGTTGTAAAGAGAGTCATGGAGAGAAGAGGACCAATGAAAAAAGTGTGTGGCTTGTTGAGTGTTTAAAGCACAATATTTTAAGTGGAAGCCAAATGGCTTATGGAGGTAAAGAAGAGGTCCTAACCTCCAAAGTATGTTTCATTCAAATGAAAGGATCAAAGAGGGAGATATCTAGAGGATTCAAAATCCCAGATAATGTGTATGTGTTGAAGGGAAGAGTGGAAAGTAAGAATATACCAAGAGAGTACTCTTCCTCATCATATTTTGAGTGGAATAAATCAACACATATTGAAGTCCACTCTTGCATGCTAGATATTTAGAAAGTAAAATGGATGTGAGGCCTTGATAGGTTCAGAGGGGGTATTTGGCACATCTAGGTATTGCATGCAATTAGTTTGTGGTGATTTTGATGCTTATACTTTTTATTATGATTTATTCATGATGGAATCTTTTTACAGATGTTGTCTAGTTAAGATGTAATAACGACAAGAGATGACACATGTTGAGAGCGGCAAATTTTGATGCTTACAATGTTTTGATGGTATTATGGCTCCTTGGAGGAGTTGTATATGCATCTCATGCTATGTGCTGTTCCATTAGAGATGTTTATTTTTTAATTATGCATAGATTATATACTGCGTATATGAGTTGACATAAAGTTCACATATTTGATACATTTTAGGGTTGATGATTTTATGCATGTGGTTGTGCCATGGAAATTAGTATGATGATGGTGCATGATGATTATATTTATGATGGATGTTTTTTATATTTTTGTTGCTACAATTGATCATGCTTATGTTTTGAAAATGGTTGATGATGTGATAATGTTGCTGTCATTACATCATTATACGCTACTATCCATTTTTGGATATTTTTTAGAAGATCATAATGCATATGATGGTTTTTGTTGCTATCATTTATAGTTGTAGAGAGTGGATATATTGGCCTATTTAGATGCTATATTTTTGGTTCATGGTGTTGTTGATGCATATTATTGAGGGTCACCATGTATTGTTATCTATTGTTGACTTCTAATGCTGAGATCATGACTTATGGTTGGTGACATTGTTTTCATATATGGCACAAACGTTTGGTCATTTATTTATTCATGTCATGGATAGAGGGTAGCGATGGTGTATGTTCATTGTAGTGAGTGTATATTTCATCCATGTATTCTAATGTTTCATCATTTATTGTCATTTATCAACAATATATCTCATTGATGGAGCATTATATTGTGCTCATGAGATCGTGGATTCTTATTGTAAAACATTTCATATTGGTCATAGGGTCATGAGAAATGATTGGCATATCCTACATATTTTGGTTATGGGTGTTGGTTCACCTATGTTTTAGTTGTTAGTAGTATCTATACAACCATGAATTTCATGTATCATTCATGCATATTCTCATACTTATAATGGAGAGGCTATCTACAACCATCTATGCACTGAGAGAGATTCATGTGAGTCATGGTTCAGACATATATGGGCTTACTGATGTAATTGTAAAATCATGTATTATCATTTTATAAGCATGTAATAATCCTATGAATTCCTATACCTTGATGCATATCATTTGGTCATAGTCATTGGTCCACATGGAGTAACCTCTTTCATATGGCAATGATGCATTGGCAACTATCTATGTCAATTTACATTCATCCATGGAAATGCTTGTATTCAATGGAGTATGGTTGGTCATACTATTGTGACCTTTCTTCATTATTTGTTGCTACCATGTCTACATCAGATTGATGTTGTAGCTAGACATCCATTGTTGTTGTTGGTATGATATTTTCTGCTCCTAGATAGCACAATGTGGAGAGGATGTACTTTCTCCTCCTGTTTCATAGTTGGTTGGATATATGTTGTTGCTGCTATGGAGTTGATTACAGTTACTATTGTTAATTGGTCATATTATGTTGTTGCTACTATGTGTTGGTGTTTTAGTCTGATGTTATTACTATGGTATGGATTGTGATGCATGTTGTCGTAGCAGTGAGAGAGTTTATTGTTGTTGTTGATAGGATATTCATATTGTTGCACTACAGTGTCGTTAATTGTACATAAATTGTGTCTAGGGAGGCATTTATTATACATATTTTTAGTTATGAAAGGGAAGGTTATTGTATTTCAGTATTGTACACCATTTTTCTTCACTTGCATATGCTTTTGAGTGGAATTTATGCTTTTGTTGATACATCCAAGTCAAGATATTTTGACTATATTTCCATTATTTCCTTCCAATTTATCTAATTCTATTCATTCAAAAAATAAACTCCATATAAGATAATCCAATCATGTTTCACCATTATCTATAATCTTCCTTCTAACTGTTAAAATGATCTCAAAGGAACCTTTCTATGATACAAGTTGTTAGAAGATAGGACAATACTTGGGGGGGTGAATTACTATTTATATCAAATTATACAACTTTTTCCAATTTAGACTTTTCAATCAACTTTGAAACAATTCATGTAAGAAACATTAGTCAACATTTGAAATTGATGTCATTGTGACAAGCACCCTACAAATGTTTACATACACTCAAATATTGGAGCCTATTGAGGATCTTGCAGTGGGTTATTCGATAATCACTTCTTGGTCAACTGATTCTTTTAAGATCCCTTATTGGATCGAAATTGTCGAAGTCACTTTCTCACACATGATTAATTTTCAACAAGTTCATGAGCACATTATTTTACATAAGTTTGGACAAGCACAACATGTTCCATCACAAAACAACAAGTTTTGACTACATAGTTTTAGTATTCTAGTTGTGACATTCTCCCTTGGCACTGTGCAATTTGCTCTTCCTACCTCTGAGGATTGTCGCATTGTGTAGCATTTGTAATCAAGATTTGGCCTTGACCTCCATAATTTCACAATTCATTCTCCCAACATGGCCTCAACTACACACTTCACAATCTACAACCTTAATCTCATCCTTCGATATCCGGATCTATGCTATTGTGCAATAGCCCAACCTCCCTTGTCTCCCCGAACTCCACAGTGTGCTCACTCAATGTCCATCCATTTATCCTACCTCACTAACTCCCATAACTATGTACTTTTCTCCCCCAATGGAGACCTGATATCTTGAGATGCATAATTGTGCAGTCACCTAGGTTAATATGTCATCGGGATCTATTGAAAAGGATGATCTAGTGCATGTCCCCTCAAACTATCATCCTGAGCTCCACGACTCCATAGTTTTATTCCTCATCCAACTTGAACTACACATTGGATAATCTCAAGGATCAAGATTCATTGGTGACTATCTGAGTTGTGCAATTATACAGTTACTCAACCTCTTTCCCATCTTGTCACCTCATTCCATCTATATTACTGGATCAAGGTGGACCATCTTAGACTAGGGCTTTATCAGACTAATGTCATATTTTCATGACTGAATTGTAGATGCAGGAATTGTATCATGCTATGGAAAGATGATAGAGAAGGAGATGGAGAAGGACAACATGCTAGGAGACACATATGGGGCTATAGATATAAGATGATCATTAGGTATGAAAATGAAGGAACATCAAACTACAACAGAACATGAAGATCAATACCACGTGGAAGAATCCTCATATTTATGTCATAAGGAGGAGGAATAAGGAGAACATGTACCGTATCTTCAAGAAAACACAAATAAATAAGTAACAAGAAGGACAACTTGGCATTGTCACAACATCACGTATTCCATGCCATTAGTGTCATGTCATGTCCTCTCACAAGTCATCATATGCCACATCATTATTGTGGATTATATAATTACCTATTTGAAATATATTATAAAGTGGAATTCCAATGGACACACATTGAATATGAAGAGTCATGTAAGTTGAAAAGTCATAGGAATTCAAACGTTCATGAGGGTAGTAAAAGAGTCAGAAGGAGGGTGAAGCATTACCCCTTGGTTATATATACACCACCATTATATGAGCTAAGTACATTTCAACTTGCCTCCTCCTGCAATTCATTAGAGAGAGAATCTAGCTCTTTTTGAGAGCAAGTAGTGGCTCCACCACTGCACTACTAGAGCTCGTGATTTTCATTGTATACATGTGTCTTCGAACATTTTCTTAATAACAGAAGCCTTCAAGGATACCATGTTCTTCATGCATGAATTATGGATGTTTCTAAGAATATTTTGCTGATGTTTGTAGTCCATGTTTTCTTTCACATTTGCTAATATAGTTGACCTATTTCTGTTGTTTTACTACTTATGTGGTTGAGAATTTTCTGTAATTCATATCCTCTATGGACTATTCCATTGGATGTTAAACGTATCCTTTTGGTTCATGTGTGTCTCTTCTTGGGTGGTACTACTACCTCTCTCTTAGAGGTTCACATTGCTCTCCTCTCTGCAGTAGAAGAACTTTAACACATTTACCATTAAACACTCACCACACACACCCCTCTTTATTTTCAAAAGTGCATCTCCACTCCTTGTTACACATAATTTTTTTGTGTTAGGAAAATGATCATCAAAATTGGATCTCTTGCAATCCATCCAAGTGTCACAAAGCACTCCCCTGCAAGTCAAAAACTTATATACCTTGAATAAAGTGGAATTTCTAGACGTCATGCTACAAAATCATGTTTTTGAACATCTGTGGAATTTTTTAAAACAAAATCCACACATGTGCAATTTCTTCCACTATAAATTACGTTGGTATGCATATTATCTTATACTATAGACTGTGTAGGTAAATCAATACAAAGAAAAAATAAAATTTGATACCTAGAAACATTTTTGGGCAAATCCTTCCCAAGAGAAAGCCTTGAACTCATGTTTATTTGAGCCTAACCTCAATTTTTATGGAACTAATTCCCACTCTTCAAGGGGCACTCATCGCTCTTTTAGTGGATCTCATCGTTGGACTAGGGATCTCAAACTATTCCTATTTTCATATTAATCAAGCCATAGATGGGGTAATTAAGGGTTTCTGCTAAGAGTAAGATTATGCTCGGGTAATTAAGTTGGATATATTATAATTCTTGGAGAATATGGAGACTAATGGGAGGAGCTTCACAACATCAAGACCTAGGTATTGTAGCTCCTTTATGTTTATGAAATTAATACAAACAAACAATTCTTCTCACTCTATTGTTTAATGCATTAATTGATGAATTTCGTGGATTGTTTATGCTATTAATATTTTTCCATTGGAATGATATTTGTTACTACTCTCTTCAATCAATAGTTTGAATTATTTGATCATTTATACATCATGGGCATTTCATCCTTTTTTGTTTCCATGTGTGTAGGTCTAGATTCAAGAATGGAGGAGTTGCACTCAAGAACAAAGGGGTATCTAAATCAAGCATGTCGTAATAAGGTGCAAATTTCCATTTCTCACCTTGTCATCTTATGGTTCAAGAAAGGATAGATTCACGGAAGGAATTACATTGATTTTCTATTTGTTTCTAGTTTCCTTTAGGATCTATGGAGATCACTCCTGTCAACAAGAGTAGTTTATCCACCTAACACTCCTATGTCTTTATGATTGTTAGAGCAAAAGCATATCCATAAGAATGCATGGAACCTGGGCCAATATTCCAAATGGGCCTCCTACTCCAAACTATGATAGGGCTACTAGGGACTGCACATCATGGAGAACCCTTGGTTGATGTATTTTCATCATCGTCAACAAAAATACATATTAACATAGATATATGAAACACTTAAATACATTTAACTCACTATCAATCATATTCTTGATTCCTTTTGCAAAGGAAAGATTCAAATTGTTGCAATATGTTTTCTAGGACCTACTAGAAGGAAGAAACCACTCTCTTATTAATCAACACCAATTGAAAAGAACATAAACCCATCATTTGTTTTTCTAGCACCAACCAACAAGAAGAAACAACTTCGTTTATTGTTTCTCATTGAACCCCTTGAAGGAAGAATCAACTCCTTCGTATTTAGGCACTAGCCTATTGAATGATGTATATCCCTTTTTCAATCATTGTCAAACTTAGACCAATAGGCTATTACAAATACCAGTAATCCTTCATCTCTTTCAACATTCAATCATATATATCAATTCATAAAGAACCTCTAACTACCAATGCATTATCTGAAATCATTCTAGTGCATGTACTCATTCTAAGATGTTGTTTATAAGAATATTAAAGCTGATAATTATTGTATTAACATAGTTTAACTTCAACTCATAGAGTGGATGTTCGCATCATATGTTGGGATATAGGAGTAAATTTCAATTCGTTATGAGAATCAATTGGCCATGTTCTTTTTTAAGGGAGTGAACCAACAAAAGTGTTGGGAAGCGGTAAAGACAGTGTTCGAGAGAAGAGGACCAATGCAAAAAGTGTGAAGGATAGATATTTAGAATGAAAAATGGATGTGAGGTCTTCATAGGCTCAGAGGGAGTATTTGGCACCTCTTTGTTTTGCATGCAATTAGTTTTTGGTGATTTTGATACTTATACATTTTATTATGATTTATTGATGATGGACTTTTTCTACAGATCTTGTCTAGTTAAGATGCAATAAAGAGGAGAGATAGCACATGCTAAGGGGGGCCACTTTTAATGCTTCCAATGCTTTGATGGTATTATGGAGTTTGTAGGAGTTGTATATGCATCTCATGCTATGTGATCATATGTTAGAGATATTTATGTTTTGATTACACAGATTATATACCACGTATATGAGTTATCACGCAGTTTGCATATTTGATGCATTTTAGTGTTGAGGATTTTATGCATGTGGTTGTGCCATGGAAATTAGTATGATGATGATACATGATGATTATATTTATGATGAATGATTTTCATATTGTTGTTGCTACAATTGATCATGCCTATGTTTTGAAAATGGTTGATGATGTGATGATGTTGCTGTCATTACATCATTATATACTACTATCCATTTTTGAATATTTTTCCGAAGATCATAATCCATATGATGGTTTTTGTTGCTACCATTTAAAGTTGTAGCAAGTGGATATATTGACCTATTTAGATGGTATATTTTTTGTTCATGGTGTTGTTGATGCATATTATTGAGGGCCACTATGTAATTTTATCTGCTGTTGATTTCTAACGCTGAGATCATGATTTATGGTTGGTGATATTGTTTTCATATATGGCACATATTATTGATCATTTATTTATTCATGTTGTGGATAGAGGTTAGCCATGGTGTATGTTCATTGTAGTGAGTGTATATTTCATCCATGCATTCTAATGTTTCATCACTGAGTGTCATTCTCGACAATTTATCTCACTGATGGAGCATTGTATTGTGCTCATGATATCATGGATTCTTCTTTTAAAACATTTCATATTGTTCATAGAGTAATGAGAAATGATTGGCATATCCTGCATATTTTTGTTATGGGTGTTGGATCACCTATGTCTTAGTTTTTAGCAGTATCGATAAAACCATTGATCTCTTGTATCATTCATGTATATTCTCATACTTGTTATGGAAAGGCTATGTAGGGTTAGGTATGCATTGAGAGAGATTCATGTGAGTCATGGTTCAACCATATAAACATGTGGGACCTAAACATTTAAGAACTAGATAGCAATCTTCAGGAAATGTTGTTCTTGTTGCACTATAACGTAAAGATAATTGAATATTTTTTTTTAAATTGATTCTAAAGATACTTGGGTGAGTTGCTATATATGAAACTGTATGTAGGAGTAATAATATGTATGTAGGTATTATCTGATGGAGTAGTAATTGAAAGAGGATTGACAAGGGTTGCATGGGTTTTTGTTGTCATGAAACCATGTGTACGTACTTCACATATTGTTCCTTTATTACATTTTTACCTACTAAACAAAAGATCAATATGTTGTTTAAAGACACTAAAACAAATATCTCAATAAATAAATTAGAATGAGCTTGCTAATACTAAGTAAAAGTTTCTACAATCATTAAAACTTCAATAAGATATATGTGATAAATTATAATAGTTGAGAATTTGAAAACCTTTCACCCAAAAAAATTGTAATGAAATTTCAAGATGACTCTTTTAAAACAAATTATAAGATTAATCAAAAACGATATTAAACATAGGCTATATCACTAAAATTGAAATGAACAATAAAAAAATTTCCTCCTTTATCATAATATATATCTTCAATGTCCATATTTTCATTTTCTAAAAGCTTTCACATGAAATAATATACTTGTTTTTGGTAATTGTAAAAAGAAAATTAATACAGAGACATAAAATTTAACATTTCTAAATTTACTTCATATTGACAATGTTATGAAATCCACTAAAAAAGCATTAAAGGTATATTTGTAGATATTGAATGTTGAATTTAAGCTAGCTAGAGACAGGTCTCTAATTAGTTAAGAAAACATGTAAGAATTAAGACAAGGGATACATTAGACCATGTGTATCACATTGGGGTGCACTAATTTTGTTTGTAAAGAAGAAAGTTGGTACTCTGAGATTATATATTGAATAAAGGCAACTAAACAAGGTGACAATCAAGAATAGGTGCCCATTGCTAAGGGTTCACAACTTGTTTGATCACTTCAAGGGAGTAGCAATGTTCTCTAAGATATATTTACGATTAGGATACCATAGATAGGCATCAAGGAAGATGATATCTACAAGACATCCTTCAAGACTGGGTATGGGCATTATGAGTTTGTTGTAGCTCTATTTGGTTTTGACTAATGCCCAAGCTACTTTTATGTGTTTGGTGAATAGTGTATTACATCCTTATTCTAACAAGTTTGTTATTGTATTCATTGATGACATTTTGATATATTGTAATAATGTGAAAGAGAATGTCGAGTATTTAGAAATAGCGTTGAGATTGCTAAGACAACATCAGTTGTATGCCAAACTTAGATAGTGCAGTTTATTTTAGACAAAAGTACACTATTTGGGACATGTTGTTTCAAAAGAACACATAGCACTAGATCCAAAAAAGATAAGGGGCATCATGGAGTGGTCAGGTCTAAAGAATGCAGATGAGGTGAGATCATTCTTGGTATTGAGAGGTTACTATAGAAGATTCATTATGAAATTATTACGTATCTCATGTCCTATGACATGCTTGCAGAGGAAAGGTAATAAGTTTGGATGCAAAAAAAATGTGTAGCTCGTTTGAGTAGTTGAAGTAGTTCTTGATCAATGATCTAGTCTTTAAGATTGTAGAGCCACATAAAGCATTTTTAGTGTTCACATATTCATGTAAAAGAGGACTTAGTGGAGTCCTTATGTAGGAGGGATAGGCGGTATTCTATGATTCTAGGAAGTCGAATAAGCACGAGGAAAACTACGTGACTCATGATCTTGAGAAGGCTATTGTTAGGATATTCCGACACGTAGGAATAGTTAAGTATAACTTGGTCTAGTATAGAGTTAGGTAAAGTGTGTTTCTTTACTATGTACATTTGTAACTTACAATCTGACGGTCAAGATATGTAGTGATCCGATGGTTCATTCTCTCCTCGGTATTACCGACACTTGATCCGTGGCTTAACACTCGATTGGTCCATGATTTCTATTTAAAGCGGATGGAGGGTCATTTGTAGGTTAACCGTTCACGAGAGAAGCTTATGTAAATTTTCATTCTTTTATTAATAAATTTCCTGAAGTGGCCACGTTGGCGCAGGCCGTGGACTGTTTCCCTCTCTGAGGGTTTTAACCACGTCAAAATACTGGTGTATTGATCTGTGATCTATTTGTGAGTTGTGTCCTTTTGGTGTTCTGTCTGAGGAACTTACCCTGTAAATTCCTACATGGTATCAGAGCTATTTGAGGGCCGCGTCCGTTGGTGATCCAAATCTGAAGCCGGTAGAACTGCATGTGACTGCCATCTCCTAGATATACTGTTTCTGACTACTTCCGGGCCGAGAGGACTACTCTGTTGTGTTCGCAGCATCTGTTCTAGTGAGGAACCCTTTCGTTTCACGCGAAAAGGTTTCTGGTAGCCCTAGCTGCGTCATTTTTAAGATGTAGAGGTATACAGTCTTTATTTGAAGTTTACTATTATTTTCTCTCTGCTTATTTCGGTTTCGGTTTATTTAGCTCTTTTTTTTACCGGATCTATACCTTTCATTTCTGCGTATGCTCTTTGCCCTGCGACTCTGTGCGATCTGGGAAAATCAGAAACAGAAAGGAAGAATTTTTTCTCATGCATATGCTCTTTTCCCTGCACCTTAGTGTGATCTCGGAAAATCAGAAACATTGAGGAAAATATTTAGTTTCCGGGTAAAGCTAACTTTGAGCCATAAGGCTTGTTTTTTTTTGCATGTCCTTGTTGGGTTTTGTGTTTTTGTTTTGTAGGGAGAAAAAGAGCTTTCTCAAGAAAGCACGCAATCCAAAGCATCCGTGACTAAAAGAAAACAAAGACCTTTGCCCCCCCCTCTCTCTCTCTCTCTCTCTCTCTCTATCTCTATCTCTCTCTCTCTCTCTCTCTCTCTCTGTCTCTCTCTATCTCTCTCTCTCTCTTTTTGTATAGCTCACTTGGTTCAAAGCTAATTTAAGAGAGTAAAGGTCTTGGGTTCAAATCTCCGTTTTGTTGAAAAAGGAGCGTTTTTTTTTTTCATTTCCTCACATTCCCGCACTTTGCCGACGCCTTCATCAACTTTTTTTAAAAAGGTCATAACTTCTTCATCCAGAAGCCGGTTTCAGAACCATTTTTTTCGAACCAGCCTAATTTTTCGAGCTCTTTCCATTGGAACACTTAGTTTCAGCATATCTAGCTTCATTTTCTGTCAAATTGGAAAGTTCATGCCAATTTATCATTGACAGCACCAACTACTTCCAATGGTGGTCCTACATTGTGGATTTACTTAGAAGTAAATGTCTTTACCGAATAGCCACAGACCAAGAAACCAAGACAAAAGATGAAGAGAAAGCAGCCAAATGGGAAAACAGGCAAGATCAAGCACATGGGTTGATAGGGATGTCTATCTCTCCCAATCTTAGATTCCATATTTCTGAACTTGATACTCCTGATAAAGCAATGGAGTAGCTTACTAAAGTTTTTGGAATAAAAAATGAACTTAGAGCCCATCAGCTTGAAAATGAGTTGCTTACATTAAACCCCAATGATTTTTCTTGCATTGAAGATTTCTTGTCCAAGTTCAAGACCATTAGACTTCTTTTGGAAGGTGTTTAAGTTAAGAAACAAGACAGTGCCCTTATCTATTGCATTCTTTCTAAGTGGGGACCAGCCTACTCTGTGTTTGTTTCCACCTTCCATTCTACAAGAGAAGCCTTCATTTCTCAAGGACATGACTACAAGCCCCATTCTTTTGATGCTTTTTGTGATTCTTTAATAAGAGAACAAGAAAAACTCTTACACCTTGGTCTTCTTAATCTTGGAAACTCTTCTAAGAAAGCGTTAATCGCCCAATAGCAACCAAACTCAAAGAATCCCAAGAAGTCATATCTTAAAAAGAATGGTCCTAAACCAAACAAGGGTCCTTAGATATTTCAGCCTCAAAATGAAAAATCATTTTACGAGAATGATAAGGAAAATAAAAACAAAGGCAAGAATACTGATAGACATTGCAACTTTTGTAATCGAGATGACCACTTAGAATCTAAATGCTTTAAGAAGATGGAAGCCTTGGAAGCAGCAATGAAGAATCATAACATCAATTTGGAGCACTCTTCAAATTCATCTTCAGGAATGGCACTTTCCGCATGTGGTTGTCAAGCATCTCGGTCTGGCTATGCATTAAATATCTCTTCTTCCTCTCATTCTCATGAATGGCTCATTGATTCTGGAGCTTCTTATCACATGGCCAAAAATAAAGCCATGTTTTCTTCTTTAAATGATTGTAACACCAAAAATATATATGTTGGTGATAATAGATCTCTTAGTGTTGTAGGGACTGGAACTGTTCATATAGACAATGGTCAATTTAATGATGTATTATGTGTTCCAACCTTATCCTCCAACCTTCTATCTGTTTATCAGATAACGCATTTAGGTGAAGGTAAAATCGTTGAATTTTCTTCTCATGATGTTGTAATCAAGGACCTAAAGGATCTTAGACAGATTTTAGCCACTGGTATTGCTGATGATTCCACAAGGTTGTATAAGTTTCACAACTTTGGGTCATCAAATCTTCCCTCAGTATTTGTTTCTCATAATGATGAAGT
>APFE031128319.1:97354-114082 GCA_000404065.3 Pinus taeda
AAGTATGTCGAGACAATACTGCAAAGGTTTAATATGCAGGATAGTAAACCGGTGAAGGTTCCTATTCCTGTAGGTGTGAGGTTATCTGCTGAACAGTGTCCCAAGACACAAGAAGAGGAAGAGGACATGTCCCGTGCTCCATATACAAGTGTAGTCGGTAGCTTGATGTATGCAATGGTCTGTACTAGACCAGACATTACACATGCAGGGGGAGTATTGAGCAGGTTTATGTCAAAACCAGGGAAGGAGCACTGGACATCAGTGAAGCAGGTTTTCAGGTATTTGTGTGGCATTAGTGATTATGGTTTGTGCTACCAAGGAAGACCAGGATTGGATAGAGTTTTGGATATTCATGGCTTTGTTGATGCAGACTAGGCTGGAGATCTGGATCAGAGAAGATCGACAAGTGGGTATGTGTTTAACCTATTTGGAGATGCAGTCAGTTGGATGAGTAAGAAACAATCTGTAGTGGCACTATCAACTACAGAGGCATAATACATGGCAGCCACTCATGCAAGCAAGGAAGCAGTTTGGTTGGAGATATTGTGTTCAAGTATGGGTTTAGTGCAAGAAGCTATAAGAATAGACTGTGACAACAAAAGTGCAATTTTCTTGGCAAAGAACCTTGATTACCATTCAAAGACAAAGCACATTGATGTTCAGTATCACTTTGTGAGGGATCTAATTGAAGACAAAAAGATTTTGTTGGTAAAGGTGGACACTTTAAAGAATACTATAGACGCATTGAAAAAATTTGTGAGCTCTGAGAAGTTCTTTTGGTGTAGAGAAACAATGGGTGTTGCAGGGCTGGATAAATGACTAAGCTCTCTTGTGGAAAGAAAACAAGTGGGAGAATGTTGGGTTGTGTTATATTCTTTCCACAACTAGCAGTGGGGGGATCACAGGTGGTTTGAGGGGGGAAGTTAGACCCCTTCTATGAGGTCTGGGGTAGTGCCCCAGGGAAATTTTTTTTGGACCCTATATTAGGTCCGCGTACCTACCTATGGTTTTGGGCGCGATGGTTTTTGGTCCATGGTATCAAATACTTCGGCATGTATATATATGTATTGTAACATTGAAAGGAAAGTAATGAAAAATTAATCTGGTAGCCCTGGTTTTGGGATCCAACGGAAAATCTTGGTGTATATTTGTTTTATGTGTTATGCTCTCGCTATTTTTTACTTTATGTGTTTTAGAATTTGTATACAGGTAATTTTTTTACGGGGATAAAACCTACAATATTTATTATACCACTTTGACATTCATAGGATACAATTTCAAATATTTATGCTTTTAAGAACTAAATGAACTAACTCATGTAGGATGGTGTATTATCACACTTTGACATTCATAAAATATGATTTCATATATTTATTATCAAAACTAAATTTATGATGAAAAACTCGTTGCCATCTATTTCATTTGGCTCAGTTGGATTACGTTACACAACTGAAAGATTTTTTAATTTGTCATAGGGTTATATTGTTCTTTGCTTTGATAATTGTATTTTTTCATTAACACATTAGGTTTAGCCCATAACATCATAACATTAATCATATTTACATCATTATTCATCATCATATGCAACTATATGAAAAGAACAATATCATCATCATCAGTGCAGCGGAACATAAAGGAACAATAGAAGAAAAACATTCACACATAGAGAAACCAAGATTGGTAGGAGACCCAGGAAAAACCCACCATGGGGAAAACCCTTGCAAATTCTTCTTTTTAGATTGTCATAAAATGATTCATCAAAAGAGAGTACAATGATCCATATCTTTATCAATGCAACTAACCATCAAACCAACTACAACATCCATGACATGAGCCCAACAATGTATATGTTTAAAACATTGATTCTAAAGGTTGTAATGAACTGTCACTATCTGTAGTCAATTGTTGAAATCTGCAGTCACTAAGTGAAATATTTGAAAGGTTGGGATTTCATATTTTAGATCCTGGTCGCACAAAGGAGGTGTCATGTGAGCGACTATAAATGTCCTAGTAGCTCCCTTAAGCCTGGCAAGCGAGCAACTGGGGTCAGATCTGGACCGCGAGAACCCTAAACCCTAGTCGCATGGATGGAGATTTGTCTATGCAACTAAAAGGCTCCAGTCACACGGATGGGCTTATCTGCATACGACTACAGTCAAATCCTTCATGTTCTATGCATATGATTGGGGCCCAAAACCCTAAATCGACAATGCGAGCTTCAGACCCTACAATTTCACCTCATAGCGAACCTGATCCTCTGTGGACGAGCCTTAGACCTATGTGAGCCAAAAAAAGGATAGAAGAGTGTCTCATTGTTTCGTCCAAATGAGGTAGAGGAAACTTGTATTTATAACCTTTCAAGGTGGTCCACTTTGCTTTAGGGCTGACCTTATGAAATGTGCACATGTGGGGTTTTCTTCATAAGTACGCTTTCCCTTATCTGATTTGAGTGATATTTAGGTCGATTTTGGTCCTCTCTAAAAGAGGAATTCAATGCAATCATTTTATCTATTAGGTGATATGTTCAATGCGGAATTTGACCGTAGTTTCATATTTTTAACACTCCCTCTCAACTAGGGAGAATTCCACCTACATCTGTCATGTGTATCCTGTCATCAAATCATATCCAATCTCAAGTATCTCATCATCACGTATCATCATTGATATTCTCAATTACTCTCTCGCTCGTTCCTACTTATATCTTGATTGTCCCTACTCATATGTTGAATATTCTCAAATCTAAAATAATAAGAATTTTGACATCAAAGGGGAGCTCAATCTACCACCTTCTATCCATCGGGCTACTACACAGAATCTTTGCCAGTAGGCTACTACCCAGAAATATCAGTGGGGAGTTAGATCTAAAACCCGCATCATGATTAGAGAGCATATCTAAACCTATATCCACATCGGGGAGCTACTACTCAACCTAGAATCTCATGGAGGAGCTACTACTATGACCCCATATTGATAAATAAGTGATATAGGGGAGATACTATTAAACCCATCTTATTTCCTATTGATCTTCCCAACAATGACCCTCAATAGTCATGTGCTATAACACCCGCATCATAATCCGAGATTGGATGAGATACTTGACTTACCTATAGGTAAGGATTACATGCCTCCAAGCCTCCTCAACCCATTGGCAAGATGGGGAGGGGCAATCCCAACAAGCCCAACTTGTGGGTGTGATGCCAACTGGGGTATACTCTACAAAGACCAAGATAGGGTGAGCTACTACTCCAACCCTATAATGGGTAACAGATAGGGGTGATACCCTATTGTCCAAAGTTCCCTCAACCCCAGGAGCCCTCTATCTCAATTCCTCACCCTAGGAGCTCAGACAAGGGGGGAAGAGCTGGCTCAATGTCCTTGATCAGCGATGCTCTCATCATACTCATATATGGTATCAACTTGATCATCATGTAGCAATAGTAGCAATCTCATGTTCATGCAGGTCATCAATCAAATATCATATTAGAAGATAAAACATCATATATATATCACAAAAGGATACCTTATTTGTCCTCCCTCTAACAGAGGTGCCAACCACAAGCCTGAGCTTGTCTCATACAACAAAATTGTCTCAATATATGAAGGTATCTCAATCCCAACTATACCTGGGATTCTCTACCAATCGGTTCCCAATTTTTGTTATCATAATGTATCCATGTCATATCCAGATCTTGCTCAGACAACTCTCTAAGGAGCTTCTTCATCCTGCCACATAGCTAGTCATGCAAGCAACATCGTACTCAACCTCGGGAATTCTATGGACCTCTCACCCAAGATATCATGACAGATCTCATACTAAGGCAACATCCAAATGTGCTAATCTCATAAATAACAATCCTAATCATCATCAGTACACCCAAGTAGTCACATATCATAAGAGGATCGTCCCATGCAAGTAATTTTAAGGATGTTAGGCAACAACTCGTTGTGAATGAAGCGACTCAATCATGAATCAACTCAGGTTCTATGCACATCATGTATATATATGAATGGATGTTCAAAACAAAACATCAATGCTTCATTCAGTTGTTGGATACCAAGTCAAGTTCAACAACATCTATTCACAATTGCTTGAAATTCAATCGGACTGTCCAAGGATTTGCATTTCCACTTTCTAATACTTCTTCAATAGCTTCACAATATAGATTTTATTTACCCAACTTCAATAATTGATTCATCATGCCATGATTCAGTATTTCAAGCTTTAGAATCCATATCCCTCTTACTTATATCATCAAAGACTCATCTATCAAGAGTTTACCATCAGTTTATAAACCAAATTCAAAATCAAAGTCATACCTTGGAACACTTTTGAAGTAAAGGTTTGGATCAACATAGTATCTTGGCTTCACTAGATAATTGTCAATGCGGACATATCTAGATCGATGAGCTTGCTTCATATAGTTCTCTCTGCAAATATAATACTTCTTCAAACCAATATGCTCATACTCACAATATGGTAAAATCAAATCAACTAAGTTAGCTTATAAAAGTTTAGATGTCAGATCAAAACCAATATCAAGATTATAACCATATCACGATATCAGATTCTTTAGACTAGGCGACAGATAGAGCTCTCATCGGGGCATGAATTCATATATTATCATGCCAACAAGTTGTCATAAGAAATATCAATCCAAATTTCATCAATTCATCCTCATGATCATAATATAAGTCACTAAATGCAAATGCATACACCAAGGATAATTCATGCAGGTTCCAAACATTCATGGAGATAGCTTCATACTTAATCACAACTGTCAATACTTCCACCAATGTGCTAAGAACAAGGAGGTCAATACAAAACCATTATGGAATACCAATATTATTCTTTGAAAGTTCATATATCATTCTCATCAAGGCAAATCATCATTCGTCAAATCAAATCATTAGTCATCAGGTCAAATCAAAATTTTTTTATCATAAAGAGATATATAATCCAAAACATATCTTAACATCAAGTTGAAGTTCAAAGTTATTATCAAGAATCATGTCAAAACTGCAAACACTGCTCATCTATATCAATCAACCAAATTATGTCAAACTCTTGTAGCACAAACTTTGAACATAATGACATATCTATATGCATGTCCAGATCACCTGCAAACAAAAGTTCAGTCTATATATTCATACTATAGTAAACATTCAGACTTTCCTACTCACATATCTTTTTGTTGCCTACTCCACATGTGTAGGACTGACATCCTTCAGGTGAACATCTGATTTCATACACAAAACTTCATTTTTGTGTCCAACAATCATAGTCACACCCATAAGCATTCTCTGCGAGTGGTTGGGATACTCCAGTTGCACACTTGACCTCACTTCCATGCCACTGAGAGGCTCATTAGGGTATTTTTGAGGTCTAAAATGGGCCTCCTAAGGAAATTATAAAATAATAGTGGAAATAATAAAATAAAATTAGATTACATCATCAAATTTTAAAGGGAAAAAAGACAAAACTATTTTTTCAACTCGTATTTTCAACTTATCTCCATATGGGTTTACTAAAATTTCAAGCGGAAACAATCGTTGGATGCATAATTTGATTCCTCATCCAAGGAGTACCCATGTTGCATACATCTGATGGACCTTGCCACATGAAAAACGTGATTGCAATCACGTTTTTTCATGTGTTTCTCATTTTTTATGTAGTAGGGTCCATTGAAAGTATGCAACATGGGTAGGCCTTGGATGAGGAATTAAATTTTGCATCCAATGAGTACTCTCGTTCGAAATTTGAGTAAAAGCTTAGGGAGATAAGTTGAAAATACGATTTGAAAAAATAGTTTTATTATTTTTTAATCTGTGTACTTTTTTACCCCAAAAATGCTGAATCAACCCCCATGGTTGACATCATCATCTTGAATCCTATTGGTTCTTATAAATTTTATTTTGGTTGTACATTTTTCTTAGGAGGCCCATTTTAGACCTCAAAAATCCCCTAATGATAGTCGCACATGTGAGTCTGCTTCTATGTGGCTAAGGCTTAGAGTTATGGAAAAATCTCTCTCCTTAGATCAGAACTCCATTGCAAATCAACAATCTTAGATGTTTGTCTTATTTATGCCCATAAATCATACTTTATCAGTAAAGCGTATACAATGCAAATGACAATAGGAGAAGAAATCTTATGAAGAGATTCTCCCTCTGTATGGGAATCCACTTCAGTCATCTTCATTCATGCCATCAATCTGTCTATAATATTGTCATGCATCAGCAGATATGTTAGATCATAAAGTCAGACCATATCTCATATTCATCATGGATTATCATCATCTACTTCATCATGACTTCATGACATCATTATTTCATCAAGGGCTAGTGTCAATATAACTAATATGAGTCGACTTCAAGAATCATGATCACAATTATTGCTTCTTTGTTACATAACTCAATTCAATTTTACCATATGCCACAATCACTAAGCACATCAAAACATAACCATAGTCAACAAAAGTTCATGAATATCAATCTTATTGTTACACTTCTATCATCATGGCTACTATACTTTTGACAAACAATATCAATAGTACCAAGTTACCATCTACTAGAATCAAGGTGTTAGCCTTTTATGGAATCAAGAAGTTCATTATGTATGATACTTGTTCAACATCAAGTGCACCATTTCATCATAATAAACATTAATCCAAATCCCTTTCATATGAAAGAAAGAACCATTTGAGAAGGATACATTCTCATTATACCTTAGGGATCACCTTGCCATAACATTGAAACAATATACCATGCATATCTTGTAGTATTCAAATACCGATGCACCCTTTTATTTGACCTAGGTAGCCTATAACACTTAGTCATATTTTTATGAGGCGTCTCCTTACCTTAAACACATATTAAATTGGCAAAATGCCAGCAATATATATATATATATATATATATTGTTGGCTCATTGCCAATTTAATAATATATTTATCAACATATTTTTGGGGAGGGCCAAAGTGTCCACAGCAAGTGGTACAAATTGAACTATAATCAACTAGCCACAAACCATTTTAATTACCCCATGAAATAATTTTAGTAATATTTTTCTTATTGTAAAGTTATATTTTGCTTATGCCCTAGACCAGTGGCATCTTGCAAGAGTGAAAGCCTGCCCCTTACGGACCACCAGTAGGTTATTCCAGTTGGCATGGTTTTCCTTGAATAAGGGCGATGAGTCTATCTACATTCATGGATAACAACTAGAGATGGTTTTCCTCACTTTTGGTTTGACAATTAAGTTATGATAGGTTTTCCCACCTCTTTAAATGAAAAAATAAACTGAACTCACCCTAATCTTCTTTCTAACTTCAATGGGCCCAAAAAAATTGAACAAACACATCATGACAAAAAGGCAATAACTTGGCATGAACCTTCAACCATCAATACTAATTTTCAAATAAACTTGAAAGAGATCCAACAAAGTTTTCCAACCTCAAGCCCGGTTTCTTTTCGAAAATTTTGCAAGTTTTCATTGGTTTGACATGGTTGGAAATATCTAAGTTGTATACTTTTTTCAGAAAACCCAACAACTATATGCAAGTCTTAATATTAGTTGATTATGGTCATTGCCATTGCTGCTCCTTGAGGTGTTCTATCATGTGGTTAACAGAAGAACTTTGAAAATTTCCAAAATATTTCATAAATAATAATACTGTGATTACAGACACCAGCATGCGTTCCTCTGTTACATTGCAAGTCATTAGAATTCAAAGACGAGAAAAGCAACGAAATGAAGATGAATCATGCTGCAATTCGATGTTACCCATGAATGGATTGGTTTCATATATTTTATTAGTATTATGCATATGTGGGGATTTTCATTTAAATTAAATATGAATATATGTATACAAATTTTTTTACATCGTAAGGCATTCCCTCTGAAATTAACTCCCCTCTCTGCCCACCTGTCATCCTTGTACGCCATAGGATCCTATGTTAGACGATTGCAAAAGTTTCAACCGTTCAATCAAAATGGTTACAAAATGGTTACAAATTCGTTTGGGAAATGGTTTGTGCACTGGTTAGCATAACCGATTACAACGTGGTATCAATCTCATTACTTTTGGCTCCGCAGTGTCCGCAGGGTGCAGGAGGAAAACTAGAGTTGTGACGCCCGACGAGTACAACGACGCAACTTTCTGGGTGTACATTTCGAACATCAGCGTTTCTATTTCTTCCGGTGAGCCAGGCTCTTGTCCTGGCCTTCACCAGGTGCCTGTGCTGCGGAAGCGTTCTGAAACCTAGAGGATGGCAGATCTAGGGCATGGGCGGTCATATTGTTTTTTATTTGCAGTGGTGAATCCTTCCTTGCAGGTATCTTGATTGGTGAGACCTGTGCTGAGAAATGTCTTCACATCACCGGGAGTGTTTAAGCTGACTTAGAGAGGGCTTGGGAGAGATCATCAACTTTCATATCTAGCAGTTCGAGATAGTCCTCAAGAGCATCCCGTTCTAATCTAGGGGCCACTTCCCCTGTCACCTTTGAACCGACCATGAATGTCCTCTCCACTATGCCAATTAATGCCTTCACCATAACATTGACGACTTGAGGAGGATTTGCTTGCGTGGATTCAGCAGAGAAGCCCGTGAGAGTCGAAACGCAGACCTGTGGGTGAGGCATCCCGTCGCAAGCTCCTTTGAGAAATTCATTTGATGTTCGAATCACCTTGACAAAAGTTCTGAATGTTATACGACTGTTCTTCGACTGAATATGTTGGACAGAAACACAAATTACAACAGCTAGAAGCACGGCGGAAGCCGCAACAATAAATAGACCAGTCCACTTGGTGAACAAACACTACTTTACTCTGTCAACATTACTACTGCAGCTAAAAAAATAATTCATTGTTCTATGATGTTCCCTCTAGTCTATTCTCCGTGAGAAGAATGAATTAAGTGACAGAATGAAGAAGCTAAATCTCGGCAAACTATAGAGATGTGAGCATAAGTGTGAAGTGGCCCTATGTCCAAATCCTGAAGAGACTTTTGGGCTTAAGCCGAAAATGGCGCTTAGGGAGGGAACCTTTAACAGAGCCCATCCTATTAAAATTTGCAAAAACTAGCCGTGCACTATGAGGCGGGTAACAAAAGAACAGGAAACCCTGTTCACAAGTATCCAAACCCAAAAAATTACCTAACATATACACCCAACAATAGAAAGCAAATAATCTTTATAACAGTAAAACACAACAGCTAGCACAACGAATTCATTTTGCTTAACAGAACACAACATTTTTTACAGCAGAAGGAAATCAAAAGGGTCTATACGGAGAATGATATGAACAATAGCAAACTTGCAGAACTAAGAGAAGTCTACGCATGTCCTTATACCAGCAAAGTATTGTAAAATACCTTACATATAGGAAAAGATGATGAGTTTAATAACAAGAATCTGTGAATAATGACAGATAAACTGTAACCATAGCCTTAAGGGACCTCGGTTACCAAAGAAATCCATTACATTATCAATAAACTTTACAGAATGTTGAAAAGGGGCTCCAACCCGTGGGAGACTTTAAAAAAAAAAAAAAAACATATACATTACATCGCTTAAATTGTTCTTTCTCTTGGGAAGAATGTTTGTTACATAATAATAACCAGTAGAAAATTCAAACTTAGCATTCTACCACTGTGCAGACCCTAGAGCAGGTAGGCCCTGCTGAGAATTTAAATATGGCATGACCTGAGGAGGTTGATTGTGAGAAAGTCCTCGAGAGGTAAGCGTAAAACAACAGAGAGATGCTATCCTTCTGAGCGGACGAATGCAACCGTTCTTTACCCAAAAATTAAGGTGGCTCGCAGAAAAATGCAAAGGAAACGAGTCCCCTCAAACAACCATATACAAACCTTTCGAACCGAGACTTACCCGGAGTGTTTATGCGCAACATTAACCTCCAAGAAGAGCTAGAACCGCTAAGGTGGAGGCTGAGGTACTTGAGCCTGAATCCCCTTCGTTGTGTCAGAAGGAAGCAACATTTAGTCAATAACATAACCTAGAGATAAATAAGAGCAACATTCTAAGCTAACTGAGAAATTGAAATTGGTTTTTCCAGGAAAAAAACAAACAAACAAACAAAACAAAACAAAAACTAAGTGTCTTACCATTTGAAGGTCTCAGCCCAGAATACATAGCTAGTTCTCTGAGGCAGTGTTTCTGTCTCATTCAAAGCACCGAACCATGGTAGGAGGAGCAGACATGCAAAGCGTAAGAACCAAATGAGCCTCAACTCAGCGACCGAGAAAACATACTTTCCTTTGATGGAATTGTA
The DNA here is from genome assembly GCA_000404065.3 of Pinus taeda. NCBI lineage: Eukaryota > Viridiplantae > Streptophyta > Pinopsida > Pinales > Pinaceae > Pinus > Pinus taeda. The sequence continues at coordinate 107,644 of APFE031128319.1, forward strand.
ACCCTAGGATCGAGTAACTGAGCTCTCCACTGTTAATGAGAGAGGGATCCCGAGGCTTCCAGCTGGGGAAGGACACCCTGCGTGTGCCACACAGACAAGGCAGAACCATGGAGATCATCAAACTCAATCGGACGATCCAGATAACGGCTCGCAAGGAATAGAGTTAATACACAGAACCTGATAAACGTGGTATTAGTGGTAAGGTATACTGCATAGTGACAAGTGAACCGAAAAGGCCAAAAACACCATAATCGCTCATAAAATATCAGTGGGATAGGGGCTCATAAAATATCAGTGGGATGGGGAAACATAAACGTAACACCTGTCTTAAAACCATCCAAACATTAATATGGAAATTAACCTTTGAATTACCAAGTTACCATGGTTAGATGCTCCGACTGCAGATATTTATATATAATTAATTTTTTTTTTAATGTATTGTATAGTGTAATAAGAGGTTTGTGACATGATATGGGCTATCTAGAAAATAAGTAGTTTGCTAATGGATTGTATATTTTTAATGTTGGATTTTGGCAAGTTAATTATATAATTGTAGATATATATGATTGTTTATTTAATGTCCATTAACAAATCATATATATATGATATAATTTTTTATTATATATATATATATATATAATTACATTTTAGTAAGCTAATTATATAATTGTAAATATTTAATATTCATTAACAAATATGTATTGTTTCCATTATAGGACCCCTTTTTTCCGGGTTGAGTGGCCCTCTTTTTTTTTTGCGGTTTTTCCCTTGCAAAGTCCTTTCTAGCCATGCGTTGAGTGGGTGCAGTGTCTACTCATCCGTGAGATGTGAGAGATCAGCTTCTACTCATCCGTGAGATGTGAGAGATGCGATAGTTTACGATTTGAACACATTTAATGATGCATACAATCCATATAAATAAATTGGTGTACACTTTTTAACCAGTAAATGGCATTATTATCAATCCAAAATAAAGATAAACTACATAACAAAAATCAATCTGTATACATTTTCTAAAGAAAAATCATTGTTATCCATCCTATATAAATCAATTGTTATCTTACTGAATATATGATTAATATTGAGAGATATTTAAAAAAAATAATTACGCCGTAAGGCGTTTCCCTCTGAAACCCATCCCCTCTTTGCCTACCTGTCATCCTTAGACACCGTACCTGTCATCCTTAGACACCGTACGATTAGATGTTAGACGATTACTAAAACTTGAGCCGTCGATCAATCCTCCTCTGAACCGTTCAACTCCCATTTACTTTGAAGCGCAATTTCGATTGGGCTTACGATTAAGAGAAGGTGAAGAGATGGGGCGCCGGCCAGTGGGCTAAGCCTGTCGTTAAAATCGTCCAAGATGGAATTTCCGACAATGTCGATCAAGCCATGAGCATGGCATTCGGGCAAAGCCGGCGCAGAGGTGCAGATTGAAAGGTGGCTCACAGAAGCTCCCCACGTTCGGAGAATCGGTGTGTACGGCACTAGTGGCGTTGGAAAAACAACGTTGCTCAAAAAAATCCACAGTGCCCACAAAGCGGTTAGTGGCATTTTTGATGCTGTCATTTGGGTTACCGTCGCCCAATTTCCAATTCTAGACTTGCAGAATACTATTGCCTCTGAAGTCAATCTAGACCTGGTCAGCACAGATGTTGATGCCCAGAAGATGCAATTGTCTGCACATCTGAATACCAAGAATTTTTTTTATAGTGTTAGAGGATTTGTGGAGAACACGGGATATGGAGCAACTGGGTGTGGAATTAAACAATGACAGAGCAAGCAAACTCATATTCTCTACTCGCAATAGAAGTCTGGTTGAAGAAATGAAGGCGGAAGCTGAGTGCATTAAATTAGAATCCATGCCCATAGACGAATCATGGGATTTGTTTTCTAAAGTGGCTTTCAAAGAAGGAGCTGGAGACCATAGTATTTCTGAGGGGTTAGAGAATATTGCCAGACAAGTACCCAGCGAGTGTAAAGGCTTACCCCTCATCATAAATGTAATAGCCTCATCCATGATTGGCAAGCGCGATGTAAATGAGTGGAGGCATGCTCTGAGGAAGATGCAGAGTCTGGATTTTGTTTCTCCAATTGCTCATCATCCTCGAATTGATCGAGATTTGTTTCAGAGAATGAGATGGAGTTATGACTGTTTGCCAGATGCCAATTTGAAGAACTGTTTTCTGTATTGTGCAATGTTTCCTCAAGATACTGCTTTCCGAGTGAATCCACTTTTGCATATGTGGATGGCAGAAAGTCTCATTAAGATCAAAGACACCGGGCACTAGTATGTTAAGTTTCTTGAAGATCGTTGCTTATTTCAAGTGAAACACCAAGAAAATGTAATTACAGTTCACGATGCTGTGCGGGATATGGCAATATACATTGGAGAAACAGAGGAGAATTGTGTGTTTAGGGCAGGCCAAATGCTTCAACGATTCCCTGAGACAGTGATTGACTGCAAAAGAAGATCAGTTCTGGGCAATGGTATTAAGTCTCTCCCCACACAGGAACTGAGATGTCAGAAATTGGTGACCCTATTCCTAGGAAAATTGGAATTGAAAGAAATCCCGGAATTGAAAGAAATTCCTAAATCATTTCTACAGGGGCTCACTTCTCTTAAGGTGTTGGATCTAAGTGGAACACAATTAAAATCATTGCCATTATCATTATGGGAGCTGAGACAGCTCAAATTTCTCAATCTGAGCTGGACTGAAATTGCAAATCTTCATGAAGGTATAGGTAATCTTTCTTCCCTTCAGTTTTTGAACATTAGTCATTGTAGCAAGCTAAAATCGTTGCCCTCTCATATAGGAAAGCTTGCAAACCTGAAATATTTCGATTTTAGCAATTGTTATAACCTAAAGGTCATTCCCAAAGAGATTGCAAAGCTTTCAAACTGTGAAATTGTCCAATAATGATCGAATTCAACCAGGCTTTCAACGAAATCTGCAACCCCTGTTCTTTCCGTCGTTTAACCCTGAGTATGTTATTCGGATCCTTCAGACACTTCGTACTAAATAGCACATCTTTTTAGAATATGGATCTGGTTTGTTTCTTTTGAAAGTTGTAAATTATGATCAGAGCTCATGCAGAGTTCTTTTCTTAGATTTTATTTTTTAACCCGAGAAGGATGGAAAATTAATATTTGGTTCGGTGGCACATCGACAATCTCGTCCTAAGAGTGTCTAAAGTGATTTTAGACATTTTTATGGAGTTTGTAAATACTTTTAAGAACCGTATTGAAGTTATCAATAAAATTTGAATATTCGTTTCATTTTGCAAGTTGGTTATCTTTTAAATATTACAAATAAAATGCAGGGTCTTAGTGAGATTCAGATAGTTACAATTGATTTGCAAGACAGACCAGCATGGTACAAGGAGAAAGTTTATCCTCCGAACAAGGTTGGCTCTTGTTTCTATGTTTATCTAATTTTATTTTTCTTTTAGTTATTCAAGGGCAGTTGATCCGCTATTTGGGTCATTGTTTGATTGCTATGTAATTAGGGCCTGTAGTGTAAAAACTTTGTTATTAGTTTATCCTCTGAACAAGGTTGGCTCTTGTTTCTATGTTTATTTGATTTTATTTTTCTTTTAGTTACTGAAGGGCAGTTGGATCCTCTATTTGGATCATGGTTTAATTGCTATGTAATTAGGGCCTGTAGTGTAAAAACTTTGTTATTAGTTTCTTATCTTGATCCAAGTAGATGCAAAAGAGAAATTAGATGGATTGGTCCTCGTTTTACCTTAGCTCAGGTAAAAGGGAACACGCTTGCACATTAACAAGCAGTCAACCTTTTGTTAATTGATAGAGTATTCTGTTTGGCTTAGTAGATTTGATCTATGACCAAGTAAATTGGGGTAGGGATCATAGGGTTATTGCATGAGCTGGATAAGGTTATTACCTTACCAAATTTGGGGTCTATCTTGCCACAAACCCAAGTCTTTTAATATATGTGCATTGTGCTGGCTACAAATTAGTATGTTGTCAGATGCAACTTGAATTAATAAGTGATTTATGAGATAACATATTGTTGCTTAGGGTTCAGATGCAACTCCAAGCTTAAGATCCACACACTTCTCACTGTGTCCTGATAGGTTTGAAGCTTAGAGTTCAAATGCTACTCCAAGTTTATGAGCCATCCTCTCACTGTTGCTTGAGAGGTTGCAATGAGTTTTTGATCATCACTGTTTTAGCCTTTTACAATTTGGGCATGGAATAAGAAAGACCAACACAGATTTGGGATTGCCTTTTAACATTCCTAGTCAGCTAGGAAGATCTATTTCTTGTGTGTTTTTGTGTGATCATCATTAATCTTTCAAGCAAGGAAGGTGCAAAAATAGAAGTGCCAAATGTCAAATGTTACAAAAGTGCCAAATGTCTGCAAGATATAGAGCGGAACTCGCAAATAACTCACTATTTTTAATTTTCCAGGTTCCTTCTCTTGAGCACAGTGGCAAGGTCACAAGAGAGGGTCTGGATTTACTTGAGTATCTCAAGAATAATTTTGAAGGACCTAAACATTTTCCCACGGTATGTGTTACCCTACCTAAATATTGTTAATTTAGGACATTAGCTAAATCAAAGTGTCTCAATGGTCAGACACTTCGTATTTGTCAATTTTAGTTTATAATGTTGAAGCCGTTAGAGACTTTTTCAGGGAAGTGAGGTAGGGTTGGAACGTCAGCTGTAATACCTTTAGGAATTATTGTCTAGCTTTACTGCCAAAGTCTATGCTCTATAACTTTCTTGCCATTAAACAGGATGCTGCCAAAAAAGGGGTTGCAGATGAGTTACTGAAGTATACAGATACTTTTACAAAAAATTCACTCATCGCTTTGACCAAGCCGGATTCTGACTTGCAGAATACTATTGCCTCTGAAGTCAATCTAGACCTGGTCGGCACAAATGTTGATGCCCAGAAGATGCAATTGTCTGCACATCTGAATACCAAGAATTTTTTTTATAGTGTTGGAGGATTTGTGGAGCACATAGGATATGGAGCAACTGGGCGTGGAATTAAACAATGACAGAGCCAGCAAACTCATATTCTCTACTCGCAATAGAAGTCTGGTTGAAGAAATGAAGGCGAAAGCTGAGTGCATTAAATTAGAAGCCATGCCCACAGACGAATCATGGGATTTGTTTTCTAAAGTGGCTTTCAAAGAAGGAGCTGGAGACCATAGTATTTCTGAGGGGTTAGAGAATATTGCCACACAAGTATCCAGCGAGTGTAAAGGCTTACCCCTCGTCATAAATGTAATAGCCTCATCCATGATTGGCAAGCGTGATGTAAATGAGTGGAGGCATGCTCTAAGGAAGATGCAGAGTCTAGATTTCGTTTCTCCAATTGCTCATCATCCTCGAATTGATCGAGATTTGTTTCAGAGAATGAGATGGAGTTATGACTGTTTGCTAGATGCCAATTTGAAGAACTGTTTTCTGTATTGTGCAATGTTTCCTCAAGATACTGCTTTTCGAGTGAATCCACTTTTGCATATGTGGATGGCAGAAAGTCTCATTAAGACCAAAGACACCGGGCACATGTATGTTAAGTTTCTTAAAGATCGTTGCTTATTTCAAGTGAAACACCAAGAAAATATAATTACAGTTCACGATGCTGTGCGGGATATGGCAATATATATTGGAGAAACAGAGGAGAATTGTGTGTTTAGGGCAGGCCAAATGCTTCAACGATTCCCTGAGACAGTGATTGACTGCAAAAGAATATCAGTTATGGGCAATGGTATTAAGTCTCTCCCCACACAGGAACTGAGATGTCAGAAATTGGTGACCCTATTCCTAGGAAAATTGGAATTGAAAGAAATCCCGGAATTGAAAGAAATTCCTGAATCATTTCTACAGGGGCTCACTTCTCTTAAGGTGTTGGATCTAAGTGGAACACAATTAAAATCATTGCCATTATCATTATGGGAGCTGAGACAGCTCGAATTTCTCAATCTGAGCTGGACTGAAATTGCAAATCTTCATGAAGGTATAGGTGATCTTTCTTCCCTTCAGTTTTTGAACATTAGTCATTGTAGCAAGCTAAAATCGTTGCCCTCTCAAATAGGAAAGCTTGGAAACCTGAAATATTTCGATCTTAGCAATTTTTATAACCTAAAGGTCATTCCCAAAGAGATTACAAATCTTTCAAACTGTGAAATTGTCCAATAATGATCGAATTCAACCAAGCTTTCAACGAAATCTGCAACCCCTGTTCTTTCTGTCGTTTAACCCTGAGTATGTTATTCGGATCCTTCAGACACTTCGTACTAAATAACACATCTTTTTAGAAGATGGATCTGGTTTGTTTCTTTTGAAAGTTGTAAATTATGATCAGAGCTCATGCAAAGTTCTTTTCTTAGATTTTATTTTTTAACCCGGGAAGGATGGAAAATTAATATTTGGTTCGGTGGCACATCGACAATC
>APFE031128319.1:133133-160043 GCA_000404065.3 Pinus taeda
GGGTGATGGTATCTATTTGTGCAAGTTTGTTATAAGGCTTCTTTTATATGCAGATGACCTTATTCTGATTGCTAAATCAGCTCTTGGTTTGCAAGAGCACTTACTATCCCTTGAGCATTTTTGTAGAAGTGTGGGGATGCAGGTCAATATCAGTAAAACGAAAGTAGTGATCTTATCCAAGAAAAGAAAACATAACAAGCATAAGTTCTACTTTGAAGGCAACATTATGGAAGAAGTTGTGGATTACAAATACCTCGGAATTGACTTCAACAAAAATCTAAGCTGGAATGGTTGTAGAAAGAAAAGAACTTTGGGGGGTTGGAAAGCATTTTATGCTTTTCAAAATAGGTGTAGAGAGGAAGAGTTATGGGACTGGAAGACCACTCAAACTCTTTTTGGGCTTCTAGTGATTCTGGTGATTCTCTATGGTTGTGAACTGTGGGCTAGTAGTACCTCCAACATGCAGTGGAGACAAATTGAGAAAATTCAGAAGCGTTTGATTACAAGCAAATTTAAGATTAAAAGTGCAGTTTCTTATGATATCTTGTTAAGTGAAACAGGCACTGCTCTTATTGAAGCAATTGCTATGGTGTGAGTCATAAGGTATTTAAAAAAAATTAAGCAAATGGAAGAAGGTAGATGGCCTAAGGTTGTCTTTAATGATAGATTGTGCAAGAGAAAAAAACTTGGATGTAGCAAAATAACAAATGGTTTAGTAAATGGGGTATTTGCTTGAACATGTGTCCCATAAACAACAAAGAGATAAAATCTTTTGTTATGGAAAAGTTCCACAAAAGTACTTGGGATAAGGAGCTAGGAAGAAAGAAAAATTACTATATTGAAGTGTTTAATCTCACTCTTAATCATCAACCAAAAGCATACATAGAGGCCAATATCTCTTGGAGAGCCAAAATTCTTATTGCTCAGTTAAGGACTGATTCTCATCAACTCCGGTGTGAAATAGGGCGCTGGAAAAGGACAAAGGAAGTGTGGGAGGAAAGGGTATGCATTTTTTGTTCTTCCGGAAAAGTGGAAACAGAAAAACATTTCATTTTCGAATGTGAGGCCTTCAAAGAAAACAGGGAAAGTTATGCAGGTATGTTGGCAGCTAGCTCTTGGGATAATCTATTTAGCAAGGGGTTTGTCGAGAAGTTGGGAGCATTTATTGTGAAGCTTCACAGAAAAAGGGCTGAATACATCAAGCGGATGAAGAAGCCATATGTCCCATAGGCTATCTTTAGCCTCATGGACGTTAAAATAATTTCTTTCTTTCTTTCTTTCTTTCTATACTCTTAATCTTAAATTTAAACTTTGTTACACATATAATTCCAAAAAAGAACTGTAATATGTAACAATGAAAAAACAAGACAAAGCTATCCTTTTCTAAAAGAATTTTAAAATGAATTAGATATCGATGTAATAAGAACAATGTCATATTTAGATTTTTATTGTAGTTTTGCAACAACACTCTTAAGTTGTATAAATAAGAGTCTTTTCTAAACTTTAGATCACAAGGAAAATCAAATTACCAACCCTTGGTATAATAAAGATTGTAAAATTGATAAAAATGGCCTTATAGAAGTCTATGACGAGTCCTTATAAGTTGACAATATAAATAGTTTCATAGACCCTAATGAAAATAAAAAAGAGATGGTATATAAATAGTATGCAGAGAAGCATTGACACCTTAAATTTGATCTTAAAAATATCTAGAGTGAAATTCTAATTACTTGAGAAAATAATTTATGATCTCTTTGAGGGATTTGAATTCATACCTTAGGGAGCTTTATGAATATCAAATATCATTTAAAACAGTTAAGCCATTATTCACATCAATAGGTTTTTATTTTGGGAAATTTAAGGCCATCAAAACTTTGTTCCTATTCCTCACATTCACAAACTCTTCAATTTGGAAACCAGACATTTTTTCTCTAAATCATCGAATGGAAGCTTCATTATTCTTATTTTTGAAAGTGGGGTTAAAATAGCCCTTCATATTATAGACTATTATGATTTTCAAATGATTTTAGCCTCAGTGATTAGGTGGAATTGTTGTGATCCTTCTTACCTACCCAAGTTCAAGTCTCATAAGTTGACATGTTCAAGCTCTAGATTTGATTAAACTATATGATGCTCTTAAATGAGTATATATAGTGTGCTAGCTTGGTACCAACAACCTCTCTCTTTTGTTTTGGCTAATAGGGAGACTAATTTCTTTACCCAAGAGGTCACATGGGAAAAAAGGGTCATTATGTTTAGCTTTCTTTTAGCTACTGTGATATGGAATTATTTTGGAAAATAAGATTAGCATATGATTAGAAAGTGAGTAAATTCAGATAAATCTCAAGTTAGTTTTAAACATTATCATCTAACTAGGGATTACTTAGTTACTCTTATGATTATCCCAAGAACTTCGAATAATAAAATCAATATCTTGCATTTCTTCATTGATTTAGAATGACTTCACGAAAGCTTTTGACATGGTACTTACTACGATAAGGTTGCATGAGAAAGAGATTCTGAAGTTTAGGAACAATGAGAGTTGGTGATAAGCATGGAAACTTATAGGGGTGAAACTTCTCCCATGAGTGAAGTTAGGGGGTTTGGAATTTTGGTTGGGTAAACTATTTGCATAGAGGGGTTTGACAATAAATGGCTTCTTTTCTAAAAAGGTATAACTAAAACCTTTAATCCACAAGTATATGTGAGAGGACATAAAGGAAATCCATATTTTCCTTTGTAAATTTTGAACCAAATCCTCCTATTCACCTTGATTTTCTAATAATGGAAAGCATTTGAAGGTATTTCACCCAAATTTTATTGGAATAGAAACTATTTAGAAGCAATTTTCTTGTGGAAAATTTTAAGAACCATCTTCCACCCACCTTACAAAATTGATATGCATAATAAATGGATGAATCCTCACAATAAATAGGAAAATTCAAAGGCTATTTTATCAAGTGTGTGTGTGTGTAAATATTTTACTTAATTATATAATCTTGTAAAACATAGGTGAGTCTTTCACTGAATTACAAAAGGTTGTGAAGTCTTGGCAATTTTTTTGATAAAATATTAAACTATATAAATAATAGGAAAATATATTCATTAAACTAAAATAATTTTTCCTTCTTGCAAATAATGTTGCAAGCATCAAATGTTGTGTTTGTCAAGGCTATTATTGTACAATTGCATATCCTATGTTTAATTTTGATGATATTTCACCACAGAGTTATTATAAATGTTGATCCTAACCACCATTTTTATTCTTAATTTGTTTTGGATATTCCACTAGATAGGTCATCACAATAGATGTGATAAAAATATATTCATATCTACACTAGGAAGGTTAATTCCTTTAGATTTTAGATTTGTTAATTTTTGTATTTGTTGTTTATGCATGAAATAGATAATATGAAAAAAATAGATAACAATAAAATGAAATTACACACCAACCACAATGAACACAATATATGCTCTAGGAAACCCTCATGGAAAACAACCCAACTACAAGGTGAGGTTTCTCTACTTTCTTTTGTACATGTACAAGTATAGGTACAGGTACATGTATAGGTGACCGGGATGTAGACTATTGTCTCATGGAAGATGGTTTGGTGAGATTAAGCGAAAGGATCTATGTGTCGAATTGTAGTGAGCTCAAGAAGCTTATCTTGAGGGATTTTCACATCAAGCCATACTCGGGTCACCCAAGATATCAGAAGACGCTGAAGTCAGTGAAGAAGTTCTACTATTGGTCGAATATGAAGAAGGAAGTGGTAGAGTTCATGGCTAGATGTTTGGATTGTCATTAAGTAAAGGCATAATGTAAGCATCCAAGTGATCTACTACAACCTATTCTGATTCCATAATGGAAATGGGAAATCATTTCCATGGATTTCATTACAAGTCTTCTGAGGACAACGAGACAACATGATTCTGTTATGGTCGTGGTCAACAGGTTGAGCAAGGTAGCTCACTTCATTCCAGTGAAGACTACATATTCAACTAGTGAGGTGGCACATGTCTTCATCAGGGAGATCATGAGATTACATGGTGCTCCAAAGAAGATTGTGTTGAATAAGGATGCGAAATCCAATTCCAAGTTTTGGAAGGAGTTATTTGCAGGTTTTTGTATAGAGTTGGCCTTTAGTACAACCTATCATTCGTAGACAGATGGACAAACAAAGAGGGTCAACAAGATCTTGGATGATATGTTGAGGATGTACGTGATGCAGTGACATAGAAGATGGGAGGAGTATCTTCCATTGGTTGAGTTTTATTACAACAATGGTTATCAAGATTCATTGAGGATGAGTCCTTTCAAGGCACTGTATGGGCAGTGTTGTAATACTCCCATCAACTAGAGTGATCCAGTGAACAAGGTACTTATTGGACTGGATATGTTGGCAAACATGTAACAATAAATGTGGGTTATAAAGAATAATCTAAAGGTAACACGGGATAGACATAAGACTTATCCAGACCAGCACAGGGAATTCAAGGAGTTTCGGGTTGCGAAGCATGTGTATTTACACATCAAGCCCAAGAAGTGCTCTTTGAGGATTGGATCATATGTCATGTTGGTGCCACGATATTACAGAACTTTTGAGATCTTGGAGAGGATTGGACCAGTGGCCTATCGACTTGCGCTACCTCCAATAGAGAAAGTCCATGATGTTTTCCATGTTTCATTACTTAAGAGGTATATAAAGGATGTTGATCATATTATTGATTGGTTTGTATTGCAGGTGGACCAAGAAGGAGACTTCCAGCTGAAGCCTCAGTGCATATTGCAGCGAAAGAAACTCATGCTAAGGAACAAAGAAATAGAGAATTTAAAGTGCAGTGGAAGCACTTTGGGCTCGAAGAAGCTACATGGGACACGGCGGATCAGATGCGGGCCATGTATCCTTCTTTGTTTTCCTATGGAGGAAATTTTTTTTGGTATGATGTTTGGTATATGTTTTGCATATGTTTTACTGATATTTTAGTGTATGTACACATGTATATGGATGTAGATACTGCCATGAGCTAAGTTATAAAGCTCCAATAAGCGGTATGGTTGTTATCTTGTCATGTTGTCATGATGTTTTGCTTTTGAGTAGGTCATTCATTGTAAATACTGCAACAAGATAAGTTATAAAGATCTATGGGTAGTATGTTTTCTTTTCAACGGTTTTGTTGAGGTCTTGGTGTGGTTTAACACCAAGGATGGTGTTCCCTAAGGGGGAGGGATCTATAAAAGCCCCTGTTTGAAAGTTCATGTAATAAAAGCTAATAAAGGAAAAATAAGACCACAGTTAAGGGACACTTATTCCAAGTTGAATGTTCAGCAAAGATATCTTATTGCTCATCGCTGGATGTGTTTATGGCTAAGGGAAATTGGCAAAGGCAATGGCTAAGGCATTAAAAAGGCAAAAAGGTATTTTGGCACATTTATTTATGAAAATAAACAAAAATAGGAGAAAAGGAAGGTGAAAGGTCATTGGTTGCATGTGAGGAAGAAATTGAAGGGAAATAATGGAAAATGAAGAAATAGAGGCCTCATTGATAAAAATTCTTCTGAGGATCAGTTTGTAACCTTTTGTCAGCGCAATTTTGGAGGTCTTTCATTATTCTATCTCTCACACACTCTTAGACACTTAGATTTTTCTTGGAGCATTCTAGCTTTGGAGCAAGGAAAGGAAAAGCAAGCAAAGGAGGGACGAGGAAAAGAAAGGAAAGGAAAGAGAAAGCAAGGAAGATCAAAATCAAGCAACTTCAACAGAAATAATTGCAAGTGACGTATTGAATGTGTGATTTCCTAGCTGGTTTTGACATGCTTAACTTTTCATTTTGGTATTTGGTTCTCTGGTTGTTATTGGCATGGTCTTTCTAGGTTATGACAATGGTTTTCAACCTTCTCTTGCATTTTTCGAGATAGCCATGATGTGATGGGATTGTTTATCAGTTTTAAGCTTTGGAATTGCTAGAAGGTTTCAGAATCCTGGGCTGAAGGTGGTCTCAGGAAAATTCTCAAAGGCCTAGGAATCCCTTGAACGGTTTTGGCGGGATACACGGTAAATATTGAGGGTGGAGTCTCAATTTAGGGCCTAGTGATCCAATGTGGATTACGGTAAATCCTGAGAGACAAGGAGATGCAAAATTATTCAAGGATAGTGATGAAGTCCGAAGGCATTCCAAGATTGTTTTGGTTTTGTGATCTCGGTACCAGTTTTGGTGAGATAATGGTTTGGTGAGGGTGGAGGTGATTTAACCTCTAGATTCCCTTGGTTGTTTTTGGATTGGTTTATCCATGAGATCCCACATTCATGCTTGGAGTATGGCATGGGGGTGACTAACTGAAAGAAATATTTGGTTCAACCATGTTTATGGTAGGGTGGTACGTGGAAGTCCTGAACTTGATTGGCTCTTGCCTATGTTTAATAAAAGCTGAGTTATCTTACTTTTGTATTTATTATTATGTGGCCTTAATGGTTGTTATCTCATTGTTATTTACATGGTTTAGTGTTGGTTATAAGCATGGTTATATGACTGGTTATAGTCATGGTTATTTCATGTATTTACTTGTAACTGAAAGGATAATGGATGGAAGACCTAATTGATGTCAAAACAGTTAAGTGAAGAGGGTGGTGATCCTTCTTATCATGTATGATATGAGTTATCAGTCATTTATTCTCTGTCTTGTATTCATGTATTGTTTGGGAGATAGAGGCGAGATCACTATGTAGCTATTGTTAAATTTTCACACTTTGGTTCACTATAATTTTGAAGATATGCCTTGTGTAATTTAGGATTTCTAAATAGTCCTGAAATCAACTTCAAATAGGTCAGTTTGACATCTTTGCTATAACTTATTTTTTGGGATGTTTTAGAATATGAAAATTCCATAAACCTATGGAGACATATATAAGTAACTCAGGTAAAAAATTTAGGATTTGGTTCCTGAAATTTTTGGAGATATTCCTTGTGGAACTTAAGGTTTCTGACTGATCTTGAAATCAATTTCAAACATGGCAGCTTAGACTTCTTGTTGTGACTTCTTTTCTAAGAATTCTAGATTGTGAAATTTTTAGAGATCCAAAGAGGCATATAGAAGTGCCTTAGGTAAAAAATTTAGAATCAAATTTACAAAATTGGATACATGACATGTTGTATAAGTTCTTTCTTAGGAAGATGCCAAAAGAAACAAGTTTAGCATACCCAATGAAAGTAGAAGCAACAACCAAACCTGGTGAAGGAAGAAGAAACAAACAAAGTTGATGAAGGAAAATGTAGCAAGTAGACTTAGTGAAGTAGGTTGGTGTTTATGAATATTTGTAGAAAAAAAATTGGTGTCTCCAATACGTTGGTGCCTACAAATATTTACAACAGCTGGTGTCTCCAGTAGGTTTGTGCCTACAAAAATTTACAATGGTGGGGATTGGTGTCTCTAGTAAGTTGGTGCCTAAAAATATTTGAAATATTGAGGATTGATGTATCTAGTAGGTTGGTACCTACAAATATTTGTAACAATAGATTGGTGCCTCCAAAAAATTATAATTCTTTTGGTGGTTTCCCCCCAAAAGGGTTTCCATATATCTTATGTTCGATGTTCTATAATTCTAGATCTCATATGTGATTATTTTATTATGGTTCATGAATGTTTAACTAAGAAAAAATGGTCTAATAGTAATTCACCCTCCGCCCCCACCCTCGTCCCTCTCCCTCCCCATAACTCTTAGTATAACTATGTGCTCAACACTAACTCCCAAAATTTCTAAGGTAAGGATAGAGGCAAATATAGATTGGAGCCTCTATGAAGGTCTCCTTCTCCAAGCTAAATACTATTTTCCAATATCTAACCCGATGAACCACAAAGTTAAATAAATATAGGACCTCTTCAAAGACCTTCTCTTAATCTTTTGCATATATGAAGGCAGATGTAAAAAGCCTTTAGATCCAAGTTTGAGATTGAAGTGGACTTTTTCCTTCCATATCAAGCTAACCCAAACCATGAGGGATTTCTCAAAGAGAAAAACCTCCATAATTTTTCCAATAATATTGTGGTTTCTCATGGACTATATGTAGCTTACGTTGTTAGATAAAGTGACTTTGTACCTTAGGTTTTTTGTAGATCTGGGTAAGTAACCACTAGGGAGTTTTCCTCCTAGACTCTTGGCACTCAATTTTATTTTATCAAGGTTGGAGTCCATCATTGGAGCCTTCCTTTTGTCGCTCATTCCATTTGGGGAAGGAGAACCAATGTGCCAATCCACACATGCATTCGTTTTGTTCAAGAAGGGAGAGTTAGTGCATCAATCCATGAGTGTTTTTTTAAAGGATTCCAAGTTAAATTACAAAGGGATTTTTGTCATCATATTGTAGAGTGGCCTACAGGACAAGGATCAAGAGTTGAGAATGAAGGTGGACAATGAGTACGTGCCATAGTCCCCCCATTGATTCTCTCTCGAATCTACCATTATAATCATAATATTATTTTTATTTTGCAATAATGTGAGATACTCCTTAAAAATTTATATTAAAAACCACTTATGATTTTACTTATAAAATTCATCAATAAAAACTATAAAAATATTCACTTAAAGAACATTTTGTTTAGAATACTTTTAACATTATAGACCATCAATAGAAATAGCTTTCTTAACAAAGTTTTATCATTAATAACATGTAGATTGTTTTTAATACTAACATAAATCCATATTAACTCAAGATGTACCACACACTGAGACGGATCGGATCTCTCAAGATACATACCTCTTTCTGAGTGCAATACATGAGGAAATATTTGCACCTCAAGAGATTTTATTCCTTAAGGGGCTTAGTAGATCTGAAGTTAAGATGGATCTATGTTGGTTCTTAATAATATTATTTGTATTTATATAAATTCCACACCTCCATATATAGAAATATTTTTATTTTTTATTTTATTAAAACTTAAAAATACATATAATTGCATATATATGTGTTTGAAAATTTTCTTCTATTATTTTGTTTGTAACGTGATATATATGCATACCGAGAGAAATATTTTTGTTTGTTTGTTAAGTAATGTCTTGAGATGAATTTTTGTTTGTTTATTAGGTAATATGAGTCTTGAGATGACTGTTTTTTGTTTGTTAGGTAATGAGAGTCTAACTTGCTACTTGACTAATCTAGAGATCACATCTAAGCCACACCATTTTTTTGTTTCTTAAGTAATGTCTTGAGATGATTTTTTGTTTGTTTGTTAGGTAATGTGAGTCTTGAGATGACTGTTTTTTGTTTGTTAGGTAATGAGAGCCTAACTTGCTACTTGACTAATCTAGATCTCACATCTAAGCCACACCATTTTTTTGTTTGTTAAGTAATGCGAGCCTTGAGATGACTTTTTGTTTGTTTGTTAGGTAATGTGAGTCCTGAGATGACTGTTTTTTATTTGTTAGCTAATGAGAGTCTAACTTGCAGCTTGAGTAATCTAGAGATCACATCTAAGCCACACTAGCCCTTAGCATGGCTGGATTTTTGCCTAGAAAAGAATTATGGTAAGTATTAAGTTTTTAAATATGTTTATTATTTTTATAATTAATATTTTTAATGTGATATGCATACTCTATACATAAAAAGAGAGGAATATTATATGTATTAAAATTAAAATATGTTTATTAGCTAAATTTAAATATAAATTTCTGAAATATAATAGTTACGAATATGGATAATTATTTTAATTGATATAGTAAAATAAATCTTACTTATAATTATTATTTATATATTTCACTTTTTCATTAATTATATATTATGAAATATTATGAATGTGAATATTATTTTATATTATGGATATGAATATAGGGTATTCTAACTTATAGATGAAATGTTTTTTTTCACCATATTTTTTCTGGCTAATTTTAACCAAAATGAGGCAGAGATTTAAAAAAAATGATTTTAAGTTGTCTAATGTGTAGAAGTTGAATTCCCTAAGGGGTTTTCAGGTGTTGAATCTAGTTATGCATTCAAAAGTGTAATTTAAACAACAAAAAATCATATTCTATATTGAAATTGTATCATCAATTCCAATGAAAAGGGTTATTTTGTTTATAAGTTAGACTAAGCCTATGAATTTTGTTTTTTGTTTTTTTTTGTTTTTTTTTTTAAATGTTTCATTTAATACACTACTACATTACCTTTATACTAAGTTATAAGACACTTCTAAACTATATTCCATTACTCAAATACTACTAAATCATATTTAATATACTACTTTGATCCACTGGAACTTTTTGATATATCTTTTTTAGTGCAAAATTTGAGAAAATATTTACACTTCCATAAATTTGATTCCTTTATATACTTGGTAAATCTAATAGATTTGTGTTGATTCTAATTATAATATTTATTATTTTCTATATAATTTCGAAATATTCTTATTTTTAATTTTGTTTAAATATAATAAAAATATAATTAAATATGTGTATGCATTTAGCATTTTTTTCTTTACATGTTTTATAATTTTTTATAATTAATTTTTTAATGTGATATACATACTATTGATTATATACATAGATATTATTGTAATCATAAATTGTTAAATATGATAGTTATAAATATGATATTATTTTAATTTATATGGTAAAATGATCTCTTATTTTATAGTTATTATTTATATTTTTATATATTTCAAATCTTTTATAATAAAGAGAGATTATTGTAAATATTAGGTTTTAAATATGTTTATTAATTGAATTTATATATGAAATTTTAAAATAGAATTGTTATGAATATGAATCATTATTAAATTTATAAGAGAAAATAAAATTTAACTTATAATTACAATTTATTTTTGTTTTTTTATAATTTCACATTTTTATATATAGAAATTTTCTTTTAATAATTATATGTTTTGAAAATTATGAATATGAATATTATATTTTTTAATTGAGTAGACATCATCACCATCAGTTTAATACATTACTACATCATCTCTATACTAAATTTTAAATATATAGATAATTAATTAATTAATTAATTTCCATTACTCAAATAATATTAATTCATATTTATTATACCACTTTGACATTCATAAAATATGATTTCATATATTTATTATCAAAACTAAATTTATGATGAAAAACGTGTTGCCATCTATTTCATTTGACTCAGTTGGATTACGTTACACAACTAAACGATTTGTTACTTTTTCATAGGGTTATATTGTTCTTTGCTTTGATAACTGTATTTTTTCATTAATGCATTAGGTTCACCCCATAACATCATAACGTTATTTAGATTTACATCATTATTCATCATCATATGCAACTATGTATAAAGAAAAACATCATCGTCATCAGTGCAGCGAAACATAAAGGAACAATAGAAGAAAAACATTCATGCATAAAGACACCAAGATTGGTAGAAGACCCCGGCAAAACCCACTACAGGGAAAACCCTTGCAAATTCTTATTCTTAGATTGTCATCAAATCATTCATCAAAATAGATTACAATGATCCATATCTTCATCTATGCAACTAACCATCAAAACAACTACAACATCCATGAAATGATCCCAACAATGTATATGTTCAAAACTTTGATTCTGAAGGTTGTAATGCACTGTTACTATCTACAGTCCACTACTAAAACCTGCAGTCACTGAGCGAAATATTTGGAAGATTTAGATTTCATCTTTTATATCTTTGTCGCACAAAGGAGGTGTCATGTGAGCGACTATAAATGTCCCAGTAGCTCCCTTAAGCCTGGCAAGCGAATGGCTGGGGTCAGATCTGGACCGCGGAAACCCTTAACCCCTAGTCGTGTGGATGAAGAGTTGTTTGTGCGGCTGAAAGGCTCCAATAGCATGGATGAGCTTCTATGTATGCGACTACAGTCAAATCCTTCATGTTCTGTGCCTGCGACTGGGGCCCAAAACCCTAAATCGGAGATGTGAGCTTCAAACCTTACAATTTCACCTCATAACGAACCTGATCCTCTGTGGATGAGCCTCAAACCCATGTGAGCCAAAAAAAATGATAGAAGAGTGTCTCATTGTTTTTTCCAAATGAGGTAGAGGGAAATTGTATTTATAACCTTTCAAGGTGGTCCACTTTGCTTTAGGGCTGACCTTATGAAATGTGCACATGTGGGATTTTCTTCATAAGTACAATTTCCCTTATCCAATTTGAGTGATCTTTAGGTCGATTTTGGTCCTCTCAAAAAGAGGAATTCAGTGAAATCATTATCTCTATCAGGTGAGTTTTCAAACACAGAATTTGACTGTAGTTGCATATTTTTAACACTCCCTCTCAACTAGGGAGAATTCCACCTACATCATTTCATGTGTATCCTATCATCAAATCATATCCAATCTCAAGTATCTCATCATCATGTATCATCATTGATCATCTCAATTACTCTCTCACTCATTCCTGCTTATCTCTTGATTGTCCTTGCTTATATGCTGAATATTTTCAAATCTAAAATAAGAAGAATTTTGACATCAAAGGAGAGCTCAATCTACCACCTTTTGTCCATCGAGCTACTACTTGGAATATATGCCAGTGGGCTACTACCCAGAAATATCAGCGGGGAGTCAAATCTACGACCCGCATTGTCATCAAAGAGCATATCTAAACCTAAACCACATCGAGGAGATACTACTCAACCTAGAAAATCATGGGGAAGCTACTACTACGACCCCATATCAAGCAATAGGTGATATAGGGGAGATACTATTCAACCCATCCAATTTCATATTTATCTTCCCAACAATGACCCTCAATAGTCATGTGGTAGAACACATGCATCATAATCTAAGTTTGGATGAGATACTCGACTTATCAAGAGGTAAGGATTACATGCTTCCATGCATCCTCAACCTGTTGGCAAGATGGGGAGGGACAATCCCAACAAGCCCAACTTGTGGGATGATGCTAACTAGGGTATACTCTACAAAGACCAAGATAAGGTGAGCTACTACTCCAACCCTATAATGGGTAACAGATAGGGGTGATACCTATTGTCCAAAGTTCCCTCAACCCCATGAGCCCTCTATCGCAATTCCTCACCCTAGGAGCTCAGACAAGGGGGGAAAGAGCTGGCTCAGTGTCCTCAATCAGCGATACTCTCATCATACTCATATATGGTATCAACTTGATCATCATGTAGAAATAGTAGCAATCTCATGTTCATGAAGATCATCAAATCAAATATCATATTAGAAGATAAATCATCATATATATATCATAAAAGGATACCTTATTCATTCTCCTTCTAAAGGAGGTGTCAACCACAAGCCTGAGCTTGTCTCGTACAACAACACTGTCTCAATATGTTAAGGTATCTTAGTCCTAACTAT
This sequence comes from Pinus taeda, assembly GCA_000404065.3. Taxonomy (NCBI): domain Eukaryota; kingdom Viridiplantae; phylum Streptophyta; class Pinopsida; order Pinales; family Pinaceae; genus Pinus; species Pinus taeda. The sequence goes on from APFE031128319.1 coordinate 146,459, forward strand.
ATGCGAGATTCTCTGCCAATCGGTTCCCAACTTTTATTATCATAATGTATGCATGTCATATCTAGATCCTGCTCAGACGACTCTCTAAGGAGCTTCTTCATCCTGCCACATAGCTAGTCATGCTAGCAACATCGTACTCAACCTCGATTGTGATATGGACCTCTCATCTAAGATATCATGACAGATTTCATACTAAGGAAACATACAAATGTGTTAATCTCATAAATAGTGATCCTAATCATCATCACTACACCCAAGTAGACACATATCACAGGAGGATGGTCCCATGCAACTAATTTTAAGGATTCTAGGCAGCAACTCATTGTGAATGAAGCAACTCAATCATGAATCAATTCAGATTATATGCACATCATGTATATATGAATGGATGTTCAAAAACAATCAATTGTCGGTTACCAAATCAAGTTCAACAATATCTATTCACAACTTCTTGAAATTCAATCGGAGTGTCCAAGGATTTTCATTTCCACTTTCTAATACTTCTTCAATAGCTTCACAATATAGATTTTCTTTACCCAACTTCAAAAATTGATTCATTATGCCATCGAGATTTAGAATCCATCTCCCTCTTACTTAGATCATCAGAGGCTCATTTCCTGTCAAGAGTAGACCATCAGTATATAAACCAAATTCAAAATCAAAATCATACCTTGGAACACTTCTGAAGTAGAGGTTTGGATCAACACATCATCTTGGCTTCACCAGATAACTGTCAATGCGGACATATCTGGATCGATGAGCTTGCTTCATATAGTGCTCTTTGCAAACATAATACTTTTCCAAACCAATATGCTCATACTCACAATATTGTAAAATCAAATCAAATAAGTCAACTTATCAAATCTCAGATGCCAGATCAAAACCAATATCAAGATCATCACAATATCATGATATCAATTTTTTTAGACTAGATGACAGGTAGAGCTCTCATCAAGGCATGACTTCATCTATTATCATGCCAACAAGTTGTCATAAGAAATATCAATCCAAATTTCATCAAGTCATCCTCATGATCATAATATAAGCCACTAAATGCAAATTCATACACCAAGGATAAGTCATGCAGGTTCCAACCATTCATGGAGATAGCTTCATATTGAATCACAGCTGTCAATACTTCAACCAATGTGCTAAGAACGAGGAGTTCAATACAAAACCATTATCGAATACCAATATTAGTCTTTGGAAGTTCATATATCATTCTCATCAAGGTAAATCATCAGTCGTCAAATCAAATCATTAGTAATTGGGCTAAATCCAAAATTTCCTATCATAGAGAGATCTATAGTCCAGAACATATCTTAACATCAAGTTGAAGTTCAAAGTCATTATCAAGCATCATGTCAAAACTCCAAACACGACGCATCTATATCAATCAACTAAATCATGTCAAACTCTTGTAGCACAAACTTTAAACATAATGACATATCTATATGCATGTCCCAGTCACCTGAAAACACAAGTTCAGTCTATATATTCATATTATATTAAAGATTCAAACTTTCCTACTCACATATTTTTTTGTTTCCTGCTCCACATCTGTAGGACTGACATCCTTCGGGTGAACATCTGATTTCATGCACAAAACTTCATTTTTGTGTCCAACAGGCATAGTCACACCCATAGGCCTTCTCTGCGAGTGGTTGGGATACTCCAGTCACACCCTTGACCTCACTTCCATGCGGCTGAGAGGCTATAGTCACACCTGTGAGCCTAGTTCTGTGCAATTGAGGCATAGAGCAATGGAAAAATCTCTCTCCTTAGATCAGAACTTTGTTGCAAATCAAAAATGTTAGATGCTTGTCTTATTTATGACCATAAATCATACTTTATTAGTGAAGAGTATATAATGTAAATGACAATAGGAGAATAAATATTATGAAGAAATCCTCCCTCTGTATGGGAATCCACTTCAGTCATCTTCATTCATGCCATCAACCTGTCTATAATATTGTCATGCATCAACATATATGTTAGATCATAAAGTCTTACCATATCTCATATTCATCATGGTTATATTATCATCATCTACTTCATCATGACTTCATGACATCAATCTTTCATCAAGGTCTATGTCAACGTAACTAATATGAGTAGACTTCAAGAATAATGATCACAAGTATTGCTTCTTTGTCACATAACTCAATTCAATTTTACCATATGCCACAAGCACTAAGCACATCAAAACATAACCATGGTAAAAAAAAGATCATGAATATCAATCTTATTGTTACACTTCTATCATCATGGCTACTATGCTTTTCACAAACAATATCAATAGTACGAAGTTACCATCTACTAGAATCAAGGTGTTAGCCTTTTATGAAATCAAGAAGTTCATTATCTAAGATACTCATTCAACATCAAGTGCACCATTTCATCATAAGAAACATGAATCCAAATCACTTTCACATGAAAGAAAGAACCATTTGAGAAGGATACATTCTTATTATACCTTAGGGATCACCTTGACATAACATTGAAACAATATACCATGCATATCTTGTAGTATTCAAATACCTATGCACCCTTTTATTTGACATAGGTAGCATGTAACACTTAGTCATCTTTTTATCAGGTGTCTCCTTACCTTTTCCAACTCTATTTTTTCTTCCCTGCATTTCAAATGATCCTTAAGAAGGATCCTCTTACTACATCTCATAAAGGAGGTTAGAAACGTCCAAATACTCAAATATATATGCAGGAAGTATAAGTAATTATCAAAACAATAATCAAATCTATAAGTCTAAACAAAGGTAAAGACATAAAGGAGCATCATAAGTCAAAAGATACTTATCTTCAATGAAAGGTGATCCTCTCCCTCTTGAACCATCCTCCAAGAGACATCATTGTTCATTGTCCACATAACAATGTTTCCTTCAATACTTCAACCAACTTTATCAACAACCAAGCCTAATAGAGACTATAAAATCAGGCACAAATGCTTGAGAATATTCACATTTATCATGCTAGATTTCATATCTTATATCTTTTCCATAAACCAAGGTTTCTCTCAAACCTCATAATATCCATCAAACCTTAATACAGAAATTTCCTAAAGTTTTCTTCAAACCTTAGAATTCTTTTACGTCTCCTCTGATCCAAATAGAAAATAGCATCAACCCATGGTATTCATCCACCCATGGAATTTACCCATAGTATTGTAAGTGACATCCACCCATGGTATTCATTCACCCATGGAATTGACCCATGGTATTGTGACATCCACCCATGGTATTCATTCACCCATGGAATTGACCCATGGTATTGTAACTGAAAAAGGCTATAAGTAACAAGTTGCATTTTGTAAAAAGATAGATTGTCTACCACAATGTAGACTTTATAATTATTATCAATTTTAATAAAAAGTTTCTTTGTGGTTTTATATACCATGTGTTCTATCATTTTCTTTCTAGCATTACAATTCTTTAGATCTTGGGGGCCTCCATCAAGATCTGGATCAGTGGGATCAAAGCAGGTTATGATTCCATGGGAATGAGGGTTTGATGCATAATTCAGTTTCAAATTTTGCAATAATATTCAACAAACTTCAGGCATGTGCTACGTCCTCCATAGAGCATTTTTTTGGGCCAAGCGGGAAGAATTTTTCTTCCTTTTTTTTTCGGTTTTTTTTTGCAAGAATTTTTTGGGCGGAAGTTTGCATATCAAATCTGAAATTTTTGGTGCAAAATTTATAAAATCAAATAATAGATCTGGATTCCTTGTGAAAAAATACCCAAATTTAAAAAAAAAATCGGTCGAATTGGAGTCTGAGTGAGGGAGATATCGTTGATTTAAAATCAGTTATGTTGCAAAAACGTCTCTGACGGAAATTCGTGGACGACGAATCTCCTATATTTTTTTTGCAATTTTGGTGCATAATTTTAGAAAAGTGATTATAGATCTGAGCTCCTCTTGAAAAATTTCTCCATTTCAAAAAAAATGGGTCGAATCAAAGTTCGGATGTGGGGATATCGCTGATTTAAAATTAGCTATTTTTTCAGAACTTTTGTGACGGCGGAAAAGTTGCAACGCAAATATGAGATTCTAGAGTGTCCAGATAAAGATTTCCAACAAATGGGAAGATGCAAAATGGTCCTTCTATTTCCAAAAACATGTTATGATAAATATTCTAAGTTATATTGACCGAGTTATGCCCATTTTAATTATGGAGCAACATTTGGAGCGGGTTCCATTTGGAGAAGTGCCCTTCCACCCCGCTTTAGTAGGCACTTGCTTCACATTCATCAATTTCAGCATAGCAGCATTCGGCTTGGGTTCTTTGGAGATATGGCCTCTCACTCCAGGCTATGTAGGCACCTGCTACTTTATCAAAAACCAACATCACGATTATGGGCCAACCGCACAAAATCCTTGTCACTGAAGTCCATTTGCTAGGCCGCACACTGTTAGCATCACAGTTGGTCATAACCATTACAGGGTATCTCTATCATCGAATCTTCATTTTTCATGGGTATGGGTCATCCACAAACCCACACTTCATCGAAATCCATTTGCTAGGCCGCACACTGTCAGTATTACAGTTGGTCACAAGCATTACAGGGTATCCCTATCATCAGATTTTCGTTCATCATGGTTATGGGTCATCCACAAATCCACACTTCACCGAAGTCCATTTGCTAGGCCACACACTGTTAGTATCACAGTTGGTCACAAGCATTACAGGGTATCTCTATCTTCAAATCTTCGTTCATCATGGTTATGGGTTAACCGCATAAAACCCTTATCTTTAGTGGTTCTTCATATTCAACAAAGGCTTCGTAGGAGGGAACTTCACGCAATGGGGACCATTGCTCCTTAAGGAGGGAGGAATGATCCGAATAGAAAATGGCATCAACCCATGGTATTCATCCACCCATGGAATTCACCCATGGTATTGTAAGTGACATCCACCCATGGTATTCATTCACCCATGGAATTGACCCATGCTATTGTAACTGAAAATGATTGTAAGTAACAAGTTGCATTTTGTAAAAGGATAGATTGTCCGCCACAATGTAGACTTTATAGTTATTATCAATTTTAATAAAAGGTTTCTTTTTAGTTTTATTTATTGTGTGTTCTATCATTGCCTTTCTAGCATTGCAATTCTTCAGATCTTGGGGGCCTCCCACACAAGATCCATTTCAATCTCTTAGATCTTGAGGGCCTCCCCCAATATCTGGATCATCCTCCATTTTCTCTTGCTTCCATTAAAGGTGTCCCTTGGGGGTGATCTTCATGAATTTTCTTGAGCTTAACTCTGATACCATGTTAATTTTTCATATATCTATATTATACTTTTCTTTGAAAATTGCATTTCTTCATTAACACATTAGGTTCCCAATAACATCATAACATTATTCAAATTTAAATCATTATTCATCATTATATGCAACTATGTAGAAAGAATAATATCATCATCATTAATGCAGCAGAACATAAAGGAACAATAGAAGAAAAGCATTCACACATAAAGACACCAAGATTGGTCGAAGACCAGGGAAAAACCCACTATGAGGAAAACCCTTGCAAATTCTTCTTCTTAGGTTGTCATCAAATGATTTAGAAAAAAAAGAGTACAATGATCCATATCTTCATCTATGCAACTAACCAGCAAAAAACCTACAACATCCATGAAATGAGCCCAATAATGTAGATGCTCAAAACTCTGATACCGAAGACTGTAATGAACTGTCACTGCCTGCAGTCAATTGCCGGAACATGCTGTCACTGAGCGAAATATTCGGAAGATTAAGATTTCATCTTTTAGATCATAGTCGCACGGAGAGGTGTCATGCGAGAAACTACAGATGTCACAGTTGCTCCCTTAAGCTGACATGCGAGCGACTAGGGTCAGATCTGGACTACAGAAACCTAAAACCCCCAATCACATGGATGGAGAGTTATACATGTGACTAGAAGGCTCCGGTCACACATATTGGATTATGCATGTGCTACTACAATCAGGTCCTTCCTATTATGTGCGTGCGACTGGGGCCCAAAACCCTAAATAAAATATACAAGATTTAGACCTTGCAGTTTCACTTCAGAGCGAACCTGATACTCAATGGAAGAGCCTCAAATCTGTGCAAGACAAAAACAAGATAGAAGAGTGTCTCATTGTTGTGTCCAAATGAGGCAGAGGGAACTTGTATTTATTGCCTTTCAAGGTGATCCACTTTGCTTTAGGGCTGACCTTATCAAATGTGCAAGTGTGGACTTTTCTTCATAAGTACACTTTCCCTTATCCAATTTGAGTGATCTTTAGGTTGATTTTGGTCCTCTCGAAAAGAGGAATTAAATGCAATCATTAGCTCTATCTAGTGAGTTGTTCAACGTGGAATTTGACCACAATTGCATAATTTTAACAATATTTTGGAGGATGGGGACTTAAAAGATATCAATATATTTAGGTTGGCTCTTCTGATTAAGAGTTTTTGGAGAGCCATCTTGGCGTTGATATTTGGACGACAATTATTACAAAGAAATATATGAATAACATGCCACTCACGGATTGGATTAGGTGTGGGCATTTTCCAAACATAATGGCTCTTTCATTTTTAGAACAACTTTATGAAATCAAAACATTGGCTAACTGGAAATATTCGATGGGAGATTGGGTATGGCTCTAAGATATTAGTTGGCATTAATCCCATTCTTGGCATGAGAGGATCCCACACCTTTCCGAATGCAATCATCAACATTTTACATGACAAGGGATTTTTTTCCATTTCTCAGATCAAAGGCAATTATGATTTATTGCATTTATATCCCATTTTGAAATATGCTAATGATGTGGGATTATCTGTTGAAAATGTTTTTATTTGGACACGATACATTTTGGACCTTTAAATGGTGGGGATTTCTCATGCAGCTAGATCTAACAAACTTTGTTGAAATGGTAACCTACAACAAGATCAATTGGTGGTCTTAGAAGTTTATAATCATATCTCTCAATCTCTTTTGATTTGGAAGGACCTTTGCTGGTTTAGGAATATTTTGTCTTCGTATTTGCCTTTAAAGATTAAAATTTTCAGATGGCTAGTTTGGAAAAACAAGTTTCTCACTTAGGCTAGTTTGGAGAAACAAGATTCTCACTTGGGAAAACTTGTGTAAGTATGGGTTTGAAGGTCCTGGGAGATGTTATCTATGCTAGAGATATTTTGAAAATGTGTTACACATTTTCTTTCAATGTCCTTGCCCCATTGCTTATTGGATTCATGTTTAACTGTACTTTAATTTAAAAGTGTGATGGTCTTTTATCTCTTTGGAGTCATGCTACAAGTGGTGGATAACATAGTGCAGAGAACACCACTCTCTTCCTCTTTCATTCTGTGGGGCATATGAAAAGGTAGGAACTCTGTGATTTTTAAGGACCAACCATTTGACATTGGTCATATTTGTGACAATATTTGTGATTTGTATAATGAATAGGGATGGAGAACACAAAAGGTAAAACTTCGTAGAACTCTGAGAGAGATTCCAAATGATATATTTCTGGTTGGCTATTTTGATGGGGTTGCACGAGGTGGTCAATGTGGTTGTGGTGCTCTTATCAAGTTCTCTCAATCTCTACAGTACTATTTCTTTTGGAATGGTGATATTGGGTCGAACATAAGAGCGGAGGCTGTAGCTCTATGGGGGCTTTTATATTGCACAAAGATATTGTTCATCTATCCTATCAACATCTTTGGGGATTATTGAGTTGTCATGGATCAATGGCAAGGCTTCTTTGGCATCTCTTGGAGTGTCCAACTAGATCCGAAGAATTTGAGTTTTACAGGCTTCCTTTCATGGTTTAATTGTTCAACATGTTTACAAGGAATATAATATGGATGCAAATGTTCTATCAAAAAGAGGACTCGCGTCAGCGCCTGGCAGAATCCACTTCGACGTTTTTTATCATGGTGTTTTGTAGCAGGAGGGATCATTTCCTTGAATATGAATCTCTCATTTCGTCTCCTGACTCATAGGTCGCTAGTCTATTTGTTGTTTTGCACTTTTAACAAGCAGACGTGTTCTTCTTTTTGCAATTTGTTGTATACGTTTATGTCAGAAAGAAGCAAAGGTGATATGAATTATATAGTTTAGAAGATTGTTTTGAATCTCTTATTTAGACATGTTTTGATCGATCATCTTCCAATGGAAGGCTAGACTTTTATTGAATTGATTTGGACATATTAGGTTGAATCCGAATATATGTTCATGTAACTGGTTTTCTTTTAATATTAAATTTGTGTTTTTTCTTTCTTGAAAATAATAATAATAAGGTAATGTTTATAAAGGCCACAATTTTTCCTGGATGACAAAATTTTTCCCAGAATGTGACAATAAAATTTCCAGGAAATCTAATTCTAGGAGTGTTTGAATCACCTTTTTGATGGTGGGAATGGATTCAACACCATCAAGAACTACTGGTGCACCTAAAACCTAAAACTTGACAACTGTAACCTAGATTTCAAAATAAATCTGGCAATTTTTCAAAATTATGCCAAAAATTATATTCTTTTCTTAACAAAATTATAACCTTATTAAATTACCACCAATAATAATAATAATAATTTCCTAAACATTTTAATTGGAAAACAGATACTTTTAACATCAAAATATTCCTTTTATATAAATAATTTAATATCCAAATGTGAAAGATCGAGAATATCCTTCATTTTAAGGATATATCCTTCCATTGAAAAATTTATTGTTAAATTAGTTGTTTCTTAGATTTAGTAAAGTTTCTGGTTATTAGATTATAATTCAATTTATACCATTTCCCATCATCGCTCTGGCCGTCCCAAAAACACATATGTTGCCTAATTATATTGATGATGATAAGCAAACCATTTTTCATAGTTTTTCAAAAACTAGGATTAATACATTAACTGATTATTACATAAACTCTGGGATTTCTTAATATTATTCTTTATGTAGTGTGAAAATTTGTTTTTAACAAATTTAATGAGTTTTATTTTTAAATTATTTATATAATTGGGATTGGAAATATGAAAAATTTTAAAGTATTTTTCCATGTTGTGAAAATAGTAAATTTAGAAACTCTTTTTTAATTATTGGATTTTTTTATTTAAAATAATTATAATAATAATAAACAACAATTAATAACAATATTAAAGAATTTTACATTTCACTCTAAATTACTTGAGCTACCTCTATATATATATATAGCTAGATCATGGTCAATTTAATATGTATTTAATTAACATATTTTTGGGAACAACCAAGTGTCCATGAAAAGTTGTATAAAATGAACTATAATCAACTAACTAATATTTAACAACATATTTTTGGGAACAACCAGAGTGTCCCTGAGAAATTGTATAAATTGGATTATAATCAACTATAATTTTATTAATATTTTGCTTATTGTAAAGTTTGATTAACAATTGTGGTAGGATCTAACCTAAAGAAAATCCCCAAGAAAATAAAAAACACTCTAAATCACTTGAACTAACCCCATACATATATATATTGTTGGCTCATTGCCAATTTAATATGTATTTAATCAACATATTTTTGGGGAGGACCAATGTGTCCATAGCAAGTGGTATATAATCAACTACCCACAAACCATTGTAATTACACCATGAAATAATTTTCTTAGTATTTTGCTTATTGTAAAGTTATATTTTGCTTATGCCCTAGACTAGTAGCATCTTGCAGGAGTGAAACCCTGTCCCCTTATGGACCACCAATGAGTTATTCTAGTTGGCGTGATTTTCCTTGAATAAAGGTGATGAGTCTGTTTGTTTTCACAGATAACAGTGAGAGCGCCAATTAGTTATTCTAGTTGGCGTGATTTTCCTTGAATAAAGGTGATGAGTCTGTTTGTTTTCACAGATAACAGTGAGAGACAATTGTTCTCACTGCTGGTTTGACAACTGAGTTATGACAGATTTTCCCACCTCTATAAATAAAAAAATAAACTGAACTCACCCTAATTTCTTCGCCCAAAAAAAATTAAACAACACTTAGTAACCAAAAAAACAATAACTTACCATAAACCTTCAACCATCCATACTAATTTTCAAATAAACTTGAAAGAGATCCAACAAATTTTTCCAACCTCAAACCCCCGTTGCTTTTCGACAATTTTGCAAGTTTTTGATGGCCTGACATGGTTGGAAAAATCTGGGTTGTATATTTTTTTTTCAGAAAACCCAATAATAATATAAAAGTCTTAGTATGAGTTGAAGGTGTTCTATCATATGGTTAACAAAAGAACTTTGAAAATTTCCAAAATATTTCATAAATAATAATACTGTGATTACCAACGAAATGAAGATGAATCATGCTGCAATTCGATGTTACCCATTAATGGATTGGTTTCATATATTTTACTAGTATTATGCATACGTGGGGTTTCTCATTTAAATTAAAGATGAATATATTTTTATTTAAATAGTGTTTTTTTTGGTTTTTTTCCTAAGTGGTTTTTTCATTTTTTATAAATTTGGTAGAGATTTATAAAATTAAGGTATTTAATTTGTAAGTTTTAGAATTTAAGATTGGAATTAATTTTTGCATTTAAAATTACTTTTTAAATAACAAAAAAAAAATACAATCTAGTTAAAAATTGTATCACTAAATTCTGTAAGAAAAAGTCATTTCATCTATAAATTACACTATGCCATGCCTAAATCTAATAAGGATAAAGTAAAGCCTCTAAACTTGAAAATTATTATTTTTACAGCGTAATTATAAAATTAATTAACATATAAGTGAAACACACATATAGTAAAAACAAGATTCTTAACCAAAGAGATTTACCCCTTCTTTATTATGGAGATTCTTAATTTGTAAATAAACTTTATTACAATACTATGTATCAATATCACAACTTATCAATACTACGTACTAAAAAAACATAACTCAATTCATATTATAAGAATCATATTCCAAAAAAAATTTCTAAAATAAAAAAATAAACATATTTGGTAAAAATGTAATTTTATTTCAAAATAATTTAAAGAAAATTATATTTTAAAACATATTTTTATAATTATAATTTTCAAATATGATCAAAATAATATAATAATATAAAATCTTTGAAAAAATATTATCAATTACACTCCAAGCTAAAAGTAGATACAAGCTGCTCTGCTCAGTTAATATGCGAAGCAATACATTTGCCAACCTATAATATGAAAGTCTATTCTGCTAGAGAAGTTTTCCTTCAGTTCTAGCAGTTACTATGTGGAGAAATACGTTTGCCAACCTATAATATGAAAGCCTATTTTGCCAGACAAGTTTTCGTTCAGTTATGTTTATTGAATTTGTGACCTCACACTCCTTTTCCAAAGTTGTTCTTGATATTTAATAAATTTTGGAAATCATACAAATTTACAAATCATGTTCAATTTGTTAGTCCAGAGCATACATAACTCACAGCAGATTTATACTCAGAGACTTAGATAGCAATAACAGAGAATAATTCATAGAGACAGACAAATGGAAAAACAACAAGATTACTTAGTCAGAAACAACGGAATAGATAAAACAATCACTCAAAAACAGAAATCACTTTGCATTACATAACAGGCTTGGGCCTTGGCTTGCTTTCCTTGGCAAGAGAAATTACAAATTTATAGAGGCAAAAGAAGGATCTAGAATCCTGTGTGTGATTCGGATGGAGATCTGGAATGATCTAGAAACTAATGGCGGTGTGGAGATCTAAAAAGATCTGATCTAGAACCCTCCGTGAATTTGGCTTCACACTTAACATTCTCTCACTTGAACCCAAATAAGAGTCATCAAGTCACACCGAGTCCTACCATGCCTCTACATAACTCATGTTTATTTCATGGTAGAATCTTAGTGAGCATATCAGTAGGGTTCCTATCTGTATGGATCTTTTCCAAGGACAATTGTTCTTCCTCCAACACATGCCGGATCCAATGGTACCTTAAGTCAATGTGCTTGGTTTTTGAATGAAATGCTGGGTTTTTCGCCAAGTGAATGGAACTCTATCTATCACAATAGAACACATAGTTGTCCTACTTTATTCCTATCTCTCCTAGGAATCATTGCATCCACAACATCTCTTTACAAGCTTCTGTTGCAGCTATGTACTCTGCTTCTGTTGTAGAGAGGGCTACTATTCTTTGTAGCCTTGACACCCAAGATATTGTTGCACCTACAAATTTATACAAATAACTTGTAGTGGACTTTCTGGTATCCATATCTCCAGCCATATCCACATCTATAAATCCTTCAAGCACAGTCTCATTATGACCAAAACATAAACAATAATGACTAGTACCCTTGAGATACCTCAAAATCCATTTTATTGCTTGCAATGTTGTTTGCCTGAATTGGTAAGGAACCTGCTCACTACTCCCACTGAATATGCAATGTCTAGTCGTGTGCATACCATGGCATACATTAAGCTGCCAACTGCTGAAGCATAAGGAATTTTTTTCATCTCTTCTTTCTCCTTGTCATCACTAGGACATAATTTAGTACTCAGCTTGAAGTGGGCTGCAAGGGGTGTACCAACTGGCTTGGCATCCTTCATATTAAACCTGTCAAGCACCTTCTTGATATATTTTTCTTGTGACAGCCACAACCTTTTGTTTTTCCTGCCACGCATAATCCGCATGCCCAATATCTGTTGTGTTGGTCCCAAATCCTTCATTGCAAATTTTCTACCCAAATCTTTCTTCAACCTATTGATCTTATTCTTATCATGCCCAATAATCAACATGTCATCCACATATAACAATAATATGATATACTTTCCTTGATCATACCTCTTGATATAGACACAATGATCAGCTTCCAACCTCTGAAAACCATGTTCCAATATGAATGAATCAAATTTATTGTACATTGTCGAGGTCCCTGTTTTAACCCATAGAGACTCTTCTTCAGCTTACAAACAAGGCCTTCTTTGTTTTTTTCTATGAAGCCTTCTGGTTGCTCCATATAAATTTCTTCCTCTAATTCACCATGAAGGAATGCAATTTTTACATCTAACTGTTCACATTCTAGGTCTAAAGAAGCAACTAGACCAAAAATGGCTCTAATGGATGACATTTTAACAACAGGTGAGAAAATTTCAGTGAAGTCAATACCTTCTTTTTGGGCAAAACCTTTCACCACCAATCTTGCTTTATACCTCTCCTTCTTTTCGTCACCTTTATGCTTAATCTTGTACACCCATTTGTTTTGTAGAAACTTTCTACCTTTTGGGAGGTTTACCAACTCCTAAGTTTTATTTTCCTGCAAAGAGTTCACTTTTTCTTCCATCGCTTTCTTCCATTCTTTACTGTGCTCGACTTTACAAGCTTCTTGAAAACAATTAGGTTCACTTTCATCAGTCAACAAAATATAGTTTGGAGGAGGATACCTTTGTGAAGGCTTATGAGGTCTAGAAGATCTGCGAACCAACTGTGGTGGTGCATTATCAGGTTGAATCTCCTGTAAAGGTTCCTACAAGATTCCTTCTTCTTGTTGTTCATTATTTTCCACTTGTTGTTCTTCATGCTCCTAAATTTGTTGTTCATTTTCTTGTATTGGTGGTATGTTTTCCTGTTGCTCTTCAAAC